>JAOEHV020179458.1:1549-13592 GCA_025447995.2 Isaurus tuberculatus | reverse complement strand
CTTGTAAAGAAATATTTCATATATTTGTGTATATAATCTACAGCATTACTGCTTTAGCGATCATCATTTTTGGTTATGTGTGGGGTCGCACGTGCTTTGCACAAGCCATGGTAAATACGCTCGAAGTGTGTGACATACTAGAAAATGTGTTCGAATTTTCTAACGTACATCAATATAATGATATTTTTGTGTCGTCAAATGTACAGGAATTTCGATCTCGTTTTACAAAATATGTATATTATAGTCACTGTGCTCGTGCCGTTTGTGAATGCCATGGATCTAGACGTGATCGCCAACCAAGCAGACTACGTGTAAATGTTTTAAAACGAAAAGGCAAAAACAGAAAGATTTATGTTTGGAGGTATTTGAAAAAAAACATTTCAAAGTCATCAATGGTTTACAGTTGTGTTATAATTTCTGTAGCAGGAAAGAAAAGCTGGCAGAAAACAAATATCAGGTTGGTACAGATGATGAGAAAAAGCCCAATTTATAGAACAAAAATAAATAAAACTTTTGTAGGACATGGTTACAATACTAGAAAAAATAAAAATAGAAAGAAATATATCATATACTTTAGGCAATTTTCGTGTAATTTCCAATATATTGAGTACAAGAGTGTTATTCATAAAGGTAATTGTACAAAATACAAGCTTTGTAATGATATTGAAAAAAATCCTGGTCCTGGTATTCATCCTGTTAATCCAAGCAATACTATAAAAGCACCATATAGCCAAAGCAATGTTGTATTTGGACAGAATGCAGGGCGACAATGTGTGGCAATGAGTTTGTGTGCATTAATATACCACAATATAAAAGGAATAAACAACTCTGATGACTTAAAACAAATCCTGCATATTGGGGATCAATTATATAGCAGTTTGTCACATCTAGCAAGACAATCATTCTTATTGCTCACAGAATTACCAACAATGCTTACAGTATTAGAGGAAAACTACCAGCTAGAATACAGTGAAAGCTACACTGGCACTGTACATGGTGAAACTACCATTGAGGGTTATCAATACTGTATGGGCATGAAAAAAGCTTTTGAGTTATTGATATTAGAACAGTATAATTCGTTTATTTTAACAATTAACTGTATTGCAGTTGGAATTATTTACTGTGCTGATAGTGGCTATTTTAAAGTGTTCGACTCTCATGGTAGAGATGTTTATGGTAAAACTCATCCGCAAGGCACATGTGTTCTATTAGATGTATTATCTATAGACAACTTGGTCCAGTACTTTCAAAGTTTATATGGTATAACTGATCAGTATGAACTAAAAGGTTTACAGATTACAGTATGCAAAATAGTAACAAGCACCAATGTTGAAGACCCGTTATGTGTAAGTACATCAGATCAAAACAAGAGTACCAAAAACCATTGCCTTGTACTAGCTCTTTACTCTATGTGTTATTCAATCATTTCACCTTGCAATTACTGGACATCAAATACTTTAGATGCAATCATACAATATGGATCACAGCTTAACACTACATTCAATAATAAAAAATATTTAGCAGCTGGCAAAGTACCAGAGAGTGTTACAATTTTTGGTAAGAAGATAAAAGTAGACATAAATGAAGTGGGTCATGGAAAATTAACTAATTTAGATGAAAGTAGGATAACTCTAGAGACACTGATATTGACAAAAATCAATGGAAAAACAGGATTTTTAATGTGGATTTCAAGTTACTGCTTAGCTTGCTTTTATCAAAACAGTACTAAAGCACAGCAAATGTTTTCTTTTTTTACATATCATGAAGACAATTTACCTGCAATAAAACACACAAAAAATATCAGTGGTGTAAATAAACTTGTGGAAGCAATCATTAATGTAATTCAAAATGAACAGGATTGTGAGAGCATAGAGTATGATATACTGTTTATTCACTGTTCTGCTGAAATGACTGAAAACGAAAGAAAAATTATTATGAGAAAACACCGAAAAAAACATGCATATGACACCATGGAACCTGCTGTCAAAAGAAAGTATTTAACAATGGATGCTATCAAAAAGAAAGAACTACTTAACAAACGCAAAGAAAAGTACCAGTCTATGGAAGCTACAAAAAAGAGACATCGACTTGACAAATCCAACGAAAACTACCAATCCGTGGGAAGTGCAAAAAAGAAAGAACTACTTAACAGACAGAAAGAAAAATACCAATCTATGGATACCATAAAAAAGAAAGAACTACTTAACAGACGGAAAGAAAAATACCAATTTATGGAAACCACAAAAAAGAAAAAGCTGCTCGGTAGTATTAGAGAAAAATACCAATCTATGGAAGTAGAATCTAAGAAAGATCTTCTTAATAAAAGAAAAGAAAGAATGAGAGATAAACAGGCAAGCATTGACTCCTGCATCAATCAGTTCAAGAAAAAAATAAGAGGGTCCATATTTTATCTGTACTGTCTGTAATAGAATACTTTACAAGAAATCAGTAACAAGGTGCATAAACTACAATCTGTACCCTTACCAAACATATTTCAGTATTCAACAATCATTTGATGGTAAAGAATATATATGCAAGACTTGTCATTCGAAAGTCATGAAAGGAAAATTACCTTGCCAGGCAATAGTAAACGACATGTTTGTTGATGAAATACCCACACAACTGGCTTCACTAGAGAAACTGGAACAAATACTAATAGCTCAACGAATAGTATTTGAGAAGATTATTATCATGCCGAAAGGACAACAGAGGAAAATTAAAGGGGCAATATGTAATGTACCTGTGGAATGTGATCAGACGTGCAGTCAACTTCCTCGTCCACCTGAGAGATGTGGTATAATAATGCTAAAACTTAAGAGAAAGTTGCAGTTTAGAGGCCATGTTTACTTTCAAGCAGTGAGGCCAGAGTTACTACAACAAGGTCTTATTTGGCTCAAGATACATAATCCATTGTACAAAAATATAGTAGTTGATATGAACAATATAGATAACAATATTACTTCTTTACAAGGATATGATACTCATGGTGAAGAACCGCCTATTTTGAAAAATGTAACAACAGATACTGATACTGCAGTAGAACATGATGCAACAGATGATGTACTGAATAGTGACAATGAAGAAAGTGATGATCCATTAAATGAATATAGAGCCCCAGTACATGAGACATGCTTACAATCAGTTGTTCCAAACTATCCTATTACTACAGATGACACTGACCAATCAACAGGAAATGAAGTGTATGTTATAGCTCCTGGAGAAAATAAACATCCTCTCTCATTTATGCTTGATAACAAATGTGAAGAATTAGCATTTCCAGTACTGTTTCCTAAAGGCAGACATGGGTACACAGCAGAAAGACAAGTTTCAATTTCACCAGTGAAATACTTTAATGCTAGGCTTTTGCATTACAGTGGAAGGTTTGCAACAAACCCAGAATACCTCTTTTTTGCACAGTTTATAATTGAGCAAAAAAAAGTGTCAGATAGCATTAATATTGCTTTAAAAAAGGTCCATGGACAATCACTCACTGCCTCTCAACTGAGAACTAACCCCCAGAGCTTAGTAAACCTTATTTGCCAAGATCAAGCATATTTATTTCTGAGGCAAATACCAGGAACACCACCTTACTGGCAGAAATTTATGTATGAAGTAAGTGCAATGGTCAAGCAACTTGGTATTCCAACATGGTTTATGACATTATCTTGTGCTGATCTAAGATGGCCTGAATTGTTTCAAATATTAGCAAAAATACAAGGTAACAATCTTACTGATGAACAAGTTGATGCACTATCTTATAATGAGAAATGTCAAATGCTTAACCTTAATCCAGTTGTAGTTGCAAAACACTTTCAGTATAGAGTTGAAACATTTTTCACTGAAGTGTTACTGACAAATGCTAAACCAATTGGTAAAATAGTGTACTATGCTCTTCGTATTGAATTTCAGATGAGAGGGAGTCCCCATTTACATGCTCTCATATGGTGTGATGATTGTCCCAAGCTTACCCATGACAACAAGAAAAAGTACATTGACTACATAGATAAACATGTACAGGCTTACTTGCCAAGTAAACAACAAGATCCTCAACTACATGAACTAGTGAAAATGTACCAGAAGCACAGCCATTCTAAAACCTGTAGAAAATATAAAAATATTCAATGTAGATTTAACTTTGGTCAATTTTTTACAAATTCAACAGTTATAGCAGAACCTCTTCCTGATAATATTGATGAAGACATTAAAACTAACATCTTGGAAAAACAAAAAGAAATTTTTTCTTTAGTAAAACAGCAAATAGATAAAGTATTAAATCCAAGTAACTCTAGTTATGATTCTTCACTAACTGGACAAGATATTTTCAACTCTGTTGGCATCACACAAGAACAGTATTATTCTGCACTAGCTATTTCACCAGACTCTAACTATGAACTACATTTGAAAAGACCTATTGACAGCTGTTTTATTAACAACTACTTCATTGCTGGTATCAAGGGATTTCAAGCCAATGTGGACTTACAACCTGTTTTTGATCATTACAAGTGTATAACATATATATGCTCATATTTCACAAAAGATGAAACTGAGTGTTCCCAAGCAATAATGAATGCAGCCAAAGAAGCCAAAGCAGCTTACATGGACATTAGAGATGGCTTGAGAAAAATAGGTGCTGCCTTGCTATCAACAAGAGAGGTTAGCTCACAAGAATGTGTATACAGATGTATGCCTGAACTCTGGCTAAGGAAAATTTTCCCTGCAACAGTGTTTGTCAGTACTGACTTAGCAGACAAGCGGGTTCGAGTCACAAAGACAAAACAAGAACTTGAAGATTTAGATGATGAGAGTACAGATATATTCAAATCCAACATAATTGAACGCTACAGTATTAGACCAGCCTCTATACCTGCTGTAAATAATCTTTGTCTTGCACAATTTGCAGCTCATTACTACAAGGACTATAAAAAAGAAAATAGTCAAACAACTGATGCACAACCAGAAGTACTTACTGATGACTTTCTTGAAATACAACATTGCAATTCTAGTGAGACATCACTGCCTAAAAAAATAAGATTGATGAATACTAATGAAACTATGAAATGTAGAAAAGTCAAGGCTGTTATCAGATATCATAGGCCTAACAAGAGAAAAGAACCAGAACTGTTTTTCCATCATTTACTCATGCTCTATTATCCATGGAGAGATGAATCAGAACTCCTTGGAAGTGATCATACTTATGCGTCAAAATTCTGTGATCAAGAAGTACAAGATATTGTAGAGCATAACAGATCAATCTTTGAACCTGATTCAGAAGCAGTAACACAAGCACTAGATTGGCTAAGAAATAATGAGGGTAGAGTCATACACTCATACGACCCTATTAATGATCAAGAAAATGCTGAAATACATGAATTAGAGATGCAAGATAAATTATTGTCACAAGATGAGGTATTAAATGAACAAGTACCCTCACAGCTTGCGGCAGATAATAATCAATTTGCTAAGAATTCCTGTACATCAACAATAACAATGAATCATCAGCCAACAGAAATATCTGACGATGACTTACGAGAATCAGTTAGATCACTGAACAATATGCAACGCAAAGCATATGACAGGGTGCTTTCTTGGAGTAGAAATAAAATGAAGAGCCTCAACAGCCTTAAATCAGAAAATGTTGAACCGATTTACCTGTTCATTACTGGAGGTGCTGGTGCAGGAAAGAGCCACTTGATCAACACAATCTATCACACTGTAGTAAAAACCTTCAAATATCCTCCAACAAATCCTGAAAAACCAACAGTCTTACTAACTGCACCTACTGGAGTTGCAGCAATTAACATTTCTGGTACAACTGTTAACACAGCATTAGCAATACCTAAAAATACTGGTGATGTTCTGCCTGCAATGTCAGACCAGAAGAGGACACAATTGAGAATATCTTTGTCTGAGCTGAAACTAATAATAATAGATGAGATCTCAATGGTTGCTAACACTTCTCTGCTCCACATTCACCATCGATTAAAAGAGATATTTGGTACTAATAACTCCCAACTTTTTGCTGGTATTAGTATTATTGCTGTTGGTGATTTATATCAGCTACCACCAATTCGTAGAAAATCAGTTTTTGAAGATTACAAAAATGATACTTTAAATCTTTGTCACCCTTGGCACGTATTTCAAATGATTGAGCTAACTGAAATAATGAGACAAAAGAATGACCAGCCCTTTACTGAACTTTTGAATAGATTTAGAACTGCATCCCAAACTGATGAAGACATCAAATGTATTCAGTCAAGATCAATAAGTCCATCGGATAGCAATTATCCATCAGATGCTTTACACATATGGGCTGAAAATGTACCAGTAGACCAACACAACAGTGCCAAATTAGAACAGATTTCTAAACCTGTGTATACACTAAAAGCCACAGATCAATATCCCAACAATGTCAACAAACAAGATATTGATAGAGTACTGGCAAGAGGAAGATCTGAAACAGGTGGACTTGATTATGAATTTCATTTAAAAGAAACAGCAAGAGTGATGATTACAGCTAATATTGACATCTCGGACAGATTGATCAATGGTCAGATCGGTACTGTGGTCAAGATAGATGTTAATCCAAACACTCAAAAACCATCAGTAGTATACATTAAGTTTGATGATGATAAAGCAGGTCAAAACGTGATTAATAACAGCAATAACCCATATGCTAAACAACAAAAAGCAGTACCTATTGAACCCATCTTGGCAAAAATAAAAGTAAGACCCAATAAGCCATCATCTCCTGAAATACAAAGAATACAGTTCCCAATTACATTGGCATGGGCTTGCACTGTACATAAAGTACAAGGACTGACATTAGATAGAATTGTAATTAGCTTTGAACTAAATAAACAAAGGAGCTTTAACTATGGTCAAATATATGTTGCCATAAGTCGTGCTAAAACATTGCAAGGTATTTACATACTTGGAGAAATTGAGAACAAACATGTTAGAACAAATCTTAAAGTACATGAAGAGTATGAAAGATTACGGAATACTTCTACAGAAATGAGCATCCCAGTTGACCAAACATTAAACCAAGCAAGTACTTCAACACATCTATTAAGTATCAGCCTTCTTAACATCAGATCTCTTAATAAACATAGTATTGATATAAAGTTTGATTCTGCAATTTGTAAAAGTGATGTCTTGGCTTTTACAGAGACACAACTTCTTCCTGATACCAATGATATTCATATACAAGATAACCTACAATCATTTACACTGATAAGGCAAGATCATGTGTCAGACAGATTCTCTAGTTTAGCATTATGTACTAAGAATTACATTGAAGTGAAAGAATATGAATATTTTCCATCAATTAATGCAATAAAATTTCTTGCTATTAACCATGTTACTGATATTAGCCAATCCATAATTTTACTTTACAGAAAGCAGAGTTTTAATATCTTACGATACATTGATGGTATTAGAAATATACTGAATGATTATGACATTGATATCATTCTTGGTGACTTCAACATTAACTACTTCAATGACAAAGAAATAGCGCCACTAAAACATTTAATGAATTCTCTTAACTATAAGCAAATTGTAAAAACTCCTACATTTGTTGGTGCTGGAAGTCTCATAGATCAAGTATACATCAAACAATATTGTGATAACATTCATTGTTTCATATTAGCTGTGTACTATTCTGACCATGACGCTCTTCAAATTTCAATAACTTCTTGAAATATTACATGTTATTAATCTTAAAAAATTAGACTTCAAAATACCAAATTTGAGATTACGAATTCCTTATATCTATTTACAATCACTACATTTATAATAATTAAATTGTGCATTATTGAAAAAAATATATATATTTAAGCTTAGAACCTAAATAAGCTGAAGTTTAAATAATTTAGAAACCTAAAATAATTAACATCAATCTGTCAGGTTACAGTTTAGCTGTTTTGACTAAACTGAACAAGACCTTACACATTGTATTATATCCACTTACCTTGTCAAACAGCTGTGACTAACAACAATTTGAGGCTGTGTTTTTTTAAAATATTTATCATCTTTGGATGATACATATAATTTACAGACCTGCCAAGGTGAGCCAACAAAAATGAGTGAAATTTGTCGATGATGTTTGCATGGTTTGAATTTTGGGCTATTAATAATATTATTACTTTAATACCCTATTATTACCAAATCACACTTTTCGCCATAGGAATAAAGCAGCTACAACAGAACAATGCAGATAACAACTTTATGTATAGGCTACAATGCCTGCTCATTTATAGACACATTAAGTTTATTTAATATGTACAATTCTTTGCTTCATAAGAAGGACATCTGCACTACAGTGATGTAAAACCTTTTAAAAACATTGTAAATGAGTTATTCTTCTTATTTTGGTACTACTACTTTAGTACATTCAATGAATAGTGGGTAAAGCACCCGGGGGGTACTAACTTTGGGGTAAAAAGGATAGTGATGATCGTCGGAAAATGTTAAAAAATACCAAAGCATAAATGTTTTCGTCCCTAAAAAATACCTCATAGAGAAAAATGATCCCTAATAAATACTAAAACAAGAAGAAACCTAAAAAATGACTTCGTTGTTTCATTTTTGAACCCCTAAAAATACCGTTTTATTAAAATAACTTCGATTTTTCTCTGAAAACCCCAAATACCAAATTGCCAATTTTGACCCCTAAAAAATATGACGATCGTCCCTATCATACCAATATAGGGAGTACCCCCCCCCCCAAAAGGGTAAAGCATCTCAAAATGGTAAAAATGCGTGACTTTAAGATAATTTTAGTAATGCGTGCGGGACAGCTTGACCAAAAGTAGAATGCGTAACTTTCAAGCGAAATGCGTGAAACTTGGCTGGTCTGACTTTATAAACAAACAACAGGAAATACAGCACCGTGACTAGGTTGCAGTCAGTGTAACTTTGATCTTTTCTCAAAAATAGTTCTGATTTCTCCGTGTATAACTAAACCCTCCAGTTTGTCACCAAAAACTTGCAAATTTTAGAATTTCCGGCTGTGAATGTTCACATCCATTTTTGCAAGAATAAAGTCTCAAAAGTAATAAATTTGTTTTCTAAAAATTACGAAATATAATAATTAAAAATATATAAATAATATTGCGAGAAATATAAAAAAAAAATTTTATTTTAAAAAGCATTCACTAGGTTATACTTGAGTCTTCGCAACCTATTATTAACAGCCATTAATTTTTTTGAAACTTAGGGCTGTCAGGGAGAGAAAGCAAAACAAAACAATCATAATTTAAATTTCACCTTTAATTTGTTAGCCACTTTCTTTTGTCAACTGTGCAACAAGCTGTAATGCTCAGTTTTTTCAAATTAGGTCAAGGAAAACATTTCACAATATCTGACTAGTTCGTTTGATGTGAGTTAATCCGGATTGCTTTCAAGTTTTAAAAATACTTTGTTCGCTGTTGTCGTCGATCGGCATCCGAAGCGAAAGTCGAAGACGTCTGCTAAACTTCAAAAGAAAACAACCGGTTGAGAAGTACTACGGCTGTTCAATATACTTGCTTCCAATTAGCAAACCGATTGTTGATCCAAGCCACATATCTGTAGAATTTTCTGCCGCTGATGAATGAGAAGCAAAGTAATCTCCACAGAGGTAGAAATAGTTCATGGCGGCTACTTTGGCAAAGCGACTCCAAGCACAGAAAATCCATATATACACCTGCGAACCATATATGTAGTCTTGAGCAAGAATTCAAATTCTCTCGGAGAAAAAAAAAGAAAGAGAAGGTATTTCATTGCAAATCTCTACATCTTCGCGAGTAAGAACCTTACGAAACCTTACCATACGATGCCGGAAATGCCTGGAAGCAATCGGAGCGGCTCGGCAAATCCACGGAACTAATCGGCCAAAAATCATAAGCCAATAAAAACTGTCAGTGTGCAGCTCTGCGATATAATTGGACCACGATATAAAACGAATCCGGAGTGGACATGTGCTCGAACTCCATAAAGTTGGTGTACAGTTCATGCTCTAGCCTCTTTCAGCTTGTCCTTTTGATTGTTGAGGTTATTCTTGTGCTTTCTAAGGTAAGAAAGTTGTCCTTTTCAGATTTGCCATTTTTATTAATATAACTGAAAAAAATTTATTCCTTATCAGGTGTACCTGTAAACCAGAGATTTAATTAATGTCTTCAAAACGTTCGGCCACGTCGGCGCCTTCAGCGATGGCGCCAAAACCATCGAAAAAAGGTGAGCACTCCGCTCTGCTTAATGATATCTTCCTTTAATTCATACATTGTTTGTTTTTATGTATTTATGCATGCAATTTTCTTTTCTTTCAGGTGTTAATTCTGCCAAAAAACCAGAAACACCGTGTCGATCGTCTGTCTCCTCTCCACAATCAGCAGGTCCCCAAGCAGCGAAATTGCCTACTGATAAAGGTTAGGTTTCGTCTTTGCTAGTTTAAGTGTTATTATACTTTTAACTCATCGTTTCGTTCTTTGTATACATTTTTTATTTATAGCCATGGTAGCAGGCGTAGTTCAGTTGCTTAGTGCGCCGCCTTCGGAGCTAGAGGTCCACGGTTCGATCCCCAGGATCTTCACGTCTGTTTCGACTTATTTCTAATCCGTGTAACTTTAGTTTTGAATAATAGTAAACCAAAGCACTGATGGAGAGAAGGGGTAAAGATGCTCACCGTCGGCTTCTATTGAAAGCAGTTGAATTTCAACTGAACGAACTACCGACGTTAAATACAGGAACTTACTTTACTTTACTCATTCAATCTGATCCATCTTTTCCAACCATGTGTGTGGCCCAAAAAAGGTTTTAAAGTTCCTTCTGTTAGTTCTGTGCTACTTATTAAACTCCATTTATTATTTTTACTTTTAATTCAGGTGCTAATTCTGCCGCGTCCTCTGTCTCGTCACTTCAACCAACCGTTCTTGGCTACGTTAAAAATGTCAGCCCTACAAAACATTCAGCCAAAGGATCAGAGTACTTTTCCTTCACGATACAAGAGAAGGAAACTAAGCTGAAAGCCCTGTGCTTTTCGCCAAAAAAGCACAAGTCCAATATAGTGAAAAAAGCAGAAAGCGGGGTGCCTTGCAAGATTACCAAATTCAACCGCGATCCCAAAGATGATAATGTCGTATGGATCAACTATCATACTAATGTTGACGAGGCACCCGAGACGATGGTAGATTTCTCACAAGATCAGGTTGTTACAGATCAAGCACCACCATCCGTCACTACTAAAGATGTTAACACCATCAAAGTTTTCGAAACAGTATCCACGAGAGGACTAGTAATGTTTGCAGATAACAAACCTCAGCCAATCCCAAATAAAAAACATCTCACAAAGTTAGAGGGCTGTCTCATTGATGAAACTGGCAGCATCCCCATAACCATTTGGAACGAACATATTCAACTTGTTCAAGACGGAGAATTCTACAACATCCAAAATATGGTTGTGAAGCAGTATTTTGGCCAAAAGTTCCTGTCATCCACCACTGCCTCAGCATTTGAAAAAATCACTGAAGACCTGCCTACATTATCCCCCAATGTAGTCAAAGAAGCAGCAGACCAGCTTAAAAATACTGAAGTAAGATGCTCTAGTTTCCGCAGTGTAGATATTATCACATATTATAATTGTTTAAACTGCGCAAAACGCCTTCCATTTAGGCAAGATTCAGTCGTTTTGAAATGCAAAAATTGTCAAAATTTTTGCCTCATAAAGAATAGTCCCAAAACTGTCACTGCTCGAGTGTCAGCATTATTGCCAAACAACAGTGATCCAGTTTATTATTCTCTGTTTTCATCTTCACTAGAAGCTATCCTTAAGCAACACCAGCTGAAATATGGTGGTGAAGTTTACAATATCAATAATATTGAAGAAGACAAACTGAGTGAGATCATTTTACTGTCACAGGATATCAAACTCGAAGTTAAAAATGACAAAGTTGAACACCTTACGTTTGAATAGGCTTAGTATCAAGTAACATTGATAGAGGTATTGTTTAATTGTTTGAAGTTAAAAATGACAAAGTTGAACACCTTACGTTTGAATAGGCTT
>JAOEHV020179347.1:0-13593 GCA_025447995.2 Isaurus tuberculatus | reverse complement strand
CAAGTTTTGCACTGTTTACGCGGGCATTTAAAAGTACCAGGTTCGCTAGTAGGTCGCAAAGCACTTCTGACAAGAAAATTCTGTAAATTTTTTTCACGTTTAAACGAAACTAGTGAAGATTGGGAAATTATGTTAGCTGTTTCCGGATCTGACAGCAAAATTTTAAAATTACGAAGAATGTTTTTGGCCGCTAAATTGTTAGGGTGATAAGTGAGAATGAACGGGATTATCTCTTCGCTGTTTGATTCAGCTGGCGTGAGAGCCATTTCCCTACTTACATTTAAGACTCGATTAAGTTCCTTGTTAATTACGTGATCTGGATAACCACGTTCAGAAAAAAATGCAGATAATCTAGAGCATTTAGACTGAAAATCGAAATTATTACTGCATAATCTACGAAGTCTTAGAAACTGAGAGTAGGGAATAGCGTTTTTAACGTGAGCCGGATGTGAAGATGAATAGGAAAGATAACTGTGTGAGTCAGTAGGTTTATAGTGGGCGCTGGTGATTAACGTATTCTCTTGGATTGAGATTTTGATGTCTAAAAGAGTATTTGCAGTATCTGAAACTTCCCAAGTAAATTTAAACGCCGGATGAAAAGAATCAACAAACTGAATAAACTGTGCTAGTTCGTCTTTAGTGCAAGAAGTAGCACCAAGGCAGTCGTCAATGTATCTACCAAAAAGTTCTGGTTTAGGGACCTTGTACTGTTTAAAGATTTGTTCTTCAACGTAACCAAGAAATAAATTAGCGTAACTGGGCCCCATTTTGGTAACCATCGCAACGCCGTTTATTTGTTGAGAAAATTCACCGTTAAACGAGAAACAGTTAAAATAAGGACTAACTCTGGACAAACGAAGTAACGTGTCTGTGGATGGTTCTTTGATTGTGCGTTTGTCAAAAAAAATGTTAAGAAACTATAAAAACACATCATTTTAAACTTAAAAACGTCAACCAAAATATCGTTAACTGTAATTCTCAACTTTCCAACATTTGTCCTAGTATTTTGGTAAAATTCTATTCGGCTGCAAATTCATTCACTCAATTATAATTTTTTTCAGTCAAAACCAAGTTTGTTCAGCTTACAGGAATTCAACCTAAATCAATTACTAGTTCTATTCCTACTAAATTTAACGTTGTTTCTATTCCACAAGACTTGCCACTTTCACAAGGCGAGAAATCCATTCTCGGGCGAGGCAGTAAACATATAGAAAAGTATGGTTTATTGCTTCAATAAATTATAGTATTAGCGTAATGTTTGTTGGGAGTGGATGAAATGTACAAGTATATGTGTGTACCATCCTAGGTAACTCTAAACACTACTAAAGCATCAGAGCTACGTCGGTATCCAGTAACACCTTAAGGTGGCTCTATAGTTTTTTTTGGCGCAAGAAGTATTGGTACGAATAAAATGCGTAGTACCGTACCTTAAAGAATTTCTATTTGATGACGTCACGAATAACAAGGGATTTGCGTGATCTTCAAATGCATATTGGGCGCATTCCAGACGGTGAATTTTTTAAAAAATTGGCACATGGCAGGGATTTTTCTTTTTCTCGCTTCTAGGAAAAAATTATGAAACTTTATACATACATTAATACAATAACATCAAAAACAAAAATTGCGAATTCCTCCGAAAATTATGTACAGATTTTCTTGTAGCTTTGTCAGTTGAAACACCTCGGATTTTACTCTGTATCCCCAAAAACAAGAAATTTCACCGTGTACAAACTTCGAAACACCGTCTAGAAGTTAGGTAGGTTCAAGAAACAAGCCAAGCACTTCTATCAGTAGGGAGCAACTTTAGAATACCCCGACACTGTCGTTAATATAATTCTGCGCATTTGCTTTTATAGAACGAGGAATGCGCAGAATAAATTAGCATGTCATTAAAGGCAGTGTAGTTGACATAGCAACAACATTTAAATTCTGAAAGAGTCTTCCATTCGTAGTCTAAGGCTGTAGGTTTTTATTATTGCCCTTCAACCGAAAGTTATGTGACAAACATTTGCCAAAGGAGAAATTATTTATGCATATCTAATATCCAAAGCTTTGTAAAATACTATATAGAACCATCTTAAGTTGCCATAAAAATTGGTGATCTCTAATGTTATTTAGCAGCCGTTAACAACTGGTTATCTATCGGAATGTTTAATAAAACATTACAGGCAGTGGTAGATAATAAGAAAAACCACTCGAATAGCTAAACATGAAGTAAATAATCTAATGACTTGTTAATAAAGAAAAATAAATTTTTGAAAAGATTAAAGAGATTGTTTCTGAGGAATAAAATACATTTTAAAGTATTTTTAAAATGACAAAACTGCTGCTGACCTTTTCCCCTATACCGTCTCCACACCCCCCCCCCCTTCCCACCCCATAATCCTTCCCTTTCCTCCCTTCCTACGGGCCTGTACAAACATTTACCAAGCCTGGTAAAACCTTAAATGTTATTTAAGAACAAATACAAACCAAGGCTTTAATTTGTCACATGTTCACATTCAGTACACGTATCATTTAAGACCTTGCTGAAAGAAACACTAGAAATTTAGAAAACGTTTGCTTCGCAGCTTGTTTTACTTCTTAATTTAAGTGAACGATTAAAGTAAAATTCGGCTTTACCATTCCCCTACCTATGCCGAGATCGTCAGGAATGACAAAAGTTATTTGCAAAAACGAACTCAAATTACAAGAGTACCTTTTTATAGACCTTATAGTTACAAATGCTTTTTCAGATGGTCCGTTTCACTTTGCCAAACCAACTTAGAAGAATTCTACGGAGGCTAATTTAAACGCAGAAAAAACTATCATCCGCGTTAGTCTAATCGACTTTTTGTTGGCAATCAGCGTCCATTGTTCTCTCCCCTCCTTAATTACGTATCTAAGTTACATTTAACAGGTTGTCCGAGTTTGTAATTGAAGTTAAAACAAAATTACTGTTTATGCTTCTGGTGTAGCTTTTCATTTCTACATTCAAATTATTATTAACTAATATTTCGGATAGATTTTCTTGAACATGACGGTTAAGATCTACAAGCAAATCAAACTGTTTCTCACAGTGATTGCACGAGAAACGTTCATCTTCCTCGTCTAAAATTGTCTCTTTACCTCCAACAAACGGTTCAGGCTGTTCAGATGTATTCTTATCTGTGATATCAAATTTGTCAAATGCTTTCTTTCCTTTCACTAAATTCAACTTTGTGTGCGTTCTTTTGTGGTTAATTAAGCTTGACGACGAACTGAAAGACTTCTCACATAAATTGCAATGGTAGGGTTTCGAACCTGTGTGCGTTCTTTTGTGGTTAATTAAGCTTCGTGGTGAACTGAGCGACTTTTCACATAGGTCACAATTGTAAGGTTTCAACCCTGCATGTGTTCTTTTGTATACTAACAGGTTTCCTGACTGATTGAATGACTTTCCACATAGGTCACAATTGTAGGGTTTCAACCCTGTATGTGTTCTTTTGTGTGCTAACAGGTTTCCTGATCTACTGAATGACTTCTCACATCGGTCACAATTGTAAGGTTTCAGCCCTGTATGTGTTCTTTTGTGTGCTAACAGGTTTCCTGATTGACTGAATGACTTCTCACATCGGTCACAATTGTAGGGTTTCAGCCCTGTATGTGTTCTTTTGTGTGCTAACAGGTTTCCTGATTGACTGAATGACTTCTCACATCGGTCACAATTGTAGGGTTTCCTTCTTCTGAATACCTTTTCACTAAGTCCAGCAAACTTTTCATGTTGTAGAAGAGAATTCATTCTTAGATGTCTTCTGTTCTACTCAATCTCAAGATCAAACTTATGGACAACAGTGGTTGGACTGGTATAAATTTACTCTTTTTGGATTAGCTGACTGTAATTTATTCTAGTGGCCGTAGCGACGAGAAGTTACACCAAGGCTCTATATTCACTTCTTCTCTATACCTATGAGGGAGTTTAATTAGCACCATACATGGAAACTATATATAATAACAACAAAAAGCCATGGAGCCAAAAAACTTCATGGAGAGCAACACTATGGGCATAAATACATGCTATTCATTACTTCTTCTAGGATTAATAATCTCTTAGAAACAATTTTGAAAATTCCATTTTTTTAAAAAAAATAGTTTGACTGTGATTTCGAAGAGGAAAATTAGAAAGCTAAAGAAGGAAACAGTTAATTTCAATTGTTTTGAAAAACATTTCCCAAAAAGTATGTATCAAAAAATAAATCTGATATAATTTTCCAGTGTATAAAAAAGTGTATAACAGGAGATGTAAAATATTCAATTATCTTCTTTTTGAATGTTACATAAAATTATTTTATAACAAAACTAAAACTTATACACAAAGTGTGTACAAGCTTTTGAAAACATACATTTTATCTGGAGAATGTTCAAGAGGCCTTATCAAAAATAAATTTGTACTGGACTTTTTCAATGAGAAGTATTAAAATGAGACAAAGTGGTGGGCAGTTTATTACTGTTAGTGGAAACTTACAAAATTCAACATTACATTGTTCATTCAATTTCAACCTTTAATTTTTATATTAAAAAACTCTATGTATTTAACTTAAAACACTCACATTCAAGACTTGTACTTAGCATTCAGTTGCAACAATGTGTATTTACATTCAACAGATGTACTAAAGAAATTCAACTTCAACACTGTCTGTTTGTTCAACACATAGGCCTCAATTTTAAAATCATTTTCATGTAATGAATCCAAAGTCAAAGACTGGCCATGTTAGCAATTCAGCTTCTTGAAAATACACTTACACACAAGAGTGTATGGTAGCATTCAATTTTAACAACTAATGATTTCCACCATCAAAATTGAAAGTTCCCAGACACAAGTGAAATATTTATTCAACAAACCTGACTTAGTCCCCCACCCTCTGGCAGGCTATGGACACGACTGAGTTCCCTGGGCCTCTGTATGTGGCAAAAAACTCATATAATAAATACAAACAATCAGACAGTGCTTACATAAAACCGTGTTTGCAACTAGAAAAAATCCAATGAAATAGAATTGTAAACATTCAAATTAAAAAAAGAAATAGAAAAATTACCACTCACAATTTTATTACACAGAACAACACAAGACAAAGAATTTGAACATGTAATACCTTGAATAGAAAAAAATTAGATTCAAAGCATTATGGAGTAAAACTATTGTGATGTTGAAAGATATCAAAGGAAAAGATGAAAAACTGCTAAGCAAATAATTTAAACACACTTGGTGCCCAGATTAAATGTCAAACAAAATCATGCAAAAACGAAAACTAAAAAATGAAAGGAGGGTAACAATCCAGAATGCTTCAACAGCAAAACAAGAATTTCAATATTGGAGTTTGAATACACTTTTTTTTATAACTTTTTTTAAGTCTGATTGTTCTTTTTTTTTTGGGGGGGGGGGGAAACTTTCAGCCCCAAATATTTTCTTAAATATAATGCTAGTGCTCATCAAGCACTGCTCTTAGAATCTAGCATTTTTATAGAACTATGACTTGATTTGTTCACTGTGCTGGTATTATGCAGAGTTTGTGCAACAGAATCAAGTCTGTCTGTTCAAATGCTGTATATGCTAAATAATGAACATGAAAGTACATTTGCAAAGTAGCAAATTATGATCAATCTAGTTTTATGCTTTCTTGAAGTACAGCAAACTTTGCAAGAAAATCGTCATTTAAATTATGTGGGATTTGCAGCAGCCTAGAATGGAGGATGAATAAGTCTATAATCAAAGAGCATAATGACAACATTGAATGCAATGAAAACCTTGAAACTGAGTTTGAAACCAACTCGAAAATTGAGAATTACCACAAATAAGTGGATTCAAATATCGAACAAACAGCTCTTGTAAGAGCAACCAAGCATTGCAAAAGAAAATAACCGATTCCACTTTTAGTTAAATATTATACACTTAATGTCTGCTTACAAGGGAAACAAAACAGATGTTTCCCGAGGGAGCAGTCATTAAGTGTTTTGTTATATAGCATAAACAAAATAAACCACAATTATTAAAACAAAACAAATTTATTACAAGAATGAGGGGGAGATAAAGTTGATAAAGCAGTCCTTTTGTGGCATTTTGAGTGTTTTTGGAGTCTTTTTCTACAAGGAGTTCTTCGACTTCATCTTCTGTAAGATGAGCAAAACATTTCTTTGGGGGCTCCAGTTTTGTTTTAGAATGAAAACAGTCAAAATTGCAAAAACAAACCTTTAGTATGCACGGCCATAAATTTTCCCACCAAATTTTCCTACTCTCAAACATGACAGCGTGAGAGCAATATTCACCTGCTGGTCAATAATTTTCGAGATGTTGACCAGCTGGGGAACATTTGATTTGAACTCATCCATGTTTCATCCATCGATTTGAAAATGCAGTAGCTATATATCAATATGTTTTTGTGCTGCTAATTGTGAATTATTGTTAATGGGAATGAAGTTTGGATGTCAAAATTGTGTTTTTGGAAAAACTCACTTTTGAGCTGCAACCCCCAACGCTGACACTCTCAATGTTCCGAAATTCTAGTAAAAATTTGTGCTGTTTAAAAGTGAATAATTACAGAAAGTCAATGTTGTTAAATGAATATTCCACCTATGTATGTCCAGGAACTTTCAATTTTGTGAGACATAAATATTAGTTGTTGAAGTTGATTGCAGCCTTTTCCTCTCACAATTGTAAGTATATTTTTAAGAAGCTGAATTTATATTTGGCTAGTCCCTGAATGAATGAATACATACAATCAATTTAAACGGTACATAAAAGGGATAGCTCCTCCCTTTCTATCTGACATAACCAACGCCTTTTTAACGGTTATTTAAACTGGGAGACAAAGCAAGGAATAAGGTTGTCGGTTGTGCAAAACTTGAATTTTAATAAAGAATTTACCCAAGTACCTTTAAAGAAAAAGACCATCTTTTCTTTAAGATCTCCCATTACTCTACTAAAACAATTGCTTTTTGAATAAACCTGTTAGTTTTTACTCAAAAAATTCAAATTTCCAGCCATTCCGGATCTAGCAGTAACGTGCAGCAAATCATACTTAGCCTTCTACCGATTGCTTCATTTTTTATTTCTTGAGCCTTCAGTATGTTTGGATTCTGGTATTTTCAATTTTGACATGCACGTCTTTGTAGCTAACAATGAAAAAATCTTGCATGAATTATTCATTGTTTCCATTTGGTGCTGAGTGCAGTTTTATACTCTTTTTTATACCTTCCTTTCAGAATTTTCATGAGTATTTTGTGTTCTTTGTTTGGTGCAATTGTATGAATAACGGCTGAACCATCTCATAAAAAGTTAAAATTAGTGGCTAACCATCCACCTCGAGCTAGATGCACCATTTAACTTGAGGTTGAGCAAGGAATGGAAGAATGCTAGAATCTACAGGTCAAGTCACGCATTCAACCAGTGAAGAATGCCTTATCGATTCATTCGGTATTTGGTAATATTATAATGATGAACTGACTGCCAACAAAAGCAAAGGGCTAAGAAATTTTAAAAAAGTTTCCTGGGGAATTCTGCTTCTGTTGTACGGAAATACAAAAAAAGGTGTATGGACGAGTGAAAGTTGAAACCACAGCATTAAATTCATGACGAAGACTTTCACATAAGAGATCACACAAAATTTGCAGGAAATAAAAGGATATAGTAACTTGAGCGCCCCTATGTGCATTTCTGTCGGTAATTTATTCCTGCGCATTCGTCGTTCTTTAAAAATAAATGCGCAGTTAAATCGAGAACGAGAAATGCATATTGGGGGGATTATTTTATTCATTAACCCATGATATTTGCTCCTTGCTATTGAACCAAACTAAAAAAAAGTCGTTTTACAGTACTTTAAATTTGTAAATTGTGCGCTCTTTTTTCCAACGGCAACAGTTCCAAACATGAATAGTTCTACCTAACTACTTTCAAACTTTGGGTGGACAAATGAAGCCTGATGCTTTCTTTAACCTTCCATGAATTTTCTAGAACCAAGTCAACCCTTTTTGTTAAGTAACGTGTCCAGATTTATCTATGTGGAATGAAACGACTGGTGGCTTGAGGACAGGCCAACGGTCGTTTTATAGCGTGGGTCTTTGTTTTAGTATAAACTCAAACGATTGATGATGATTTTGATATCTACGAAGATAAAAAAAATCTAAACTTCTGGAGAAAACAAAAATAGCTAATATATAGTTTAAAAAATATCCAGAAAACAGTTACTCACCTTTTCCAACGAAAATTAAAACTACCAAAGCTAACAATACCACTTCAACACTAACACATGTTTCTACTTCAGAAGTCAAATACTTGGTTTAAGCCACACACAAAGACCCAGGAAATAGAGCACGGAAAACATGCATACATACATACCTCATTAATTGTTCATAACTGGAAGCCATTTCTCCGTGCAATGAATTTATGAATGTATGAATCTTATAAAATTAACATAGTTACTTGAAGTGAGGTTTTTGCATCGTTGATTAAGAACCAATTTTTTTTTCTTTTTTCCGTTACTTCAAATTCTCCTTCCTTCTCCCCTAGCTCTCACTTCTCCCCAGTCTTACTCCTACTTTCTTACTAACAGTCTTACAGTAAAAACCCGCAACTAAGAACCTATATTTTTGGGAAGTAGCCTGAACAGGTTCTTATATAAAAATGGTAGTTAACACAATTTTAGGCTACTTAGGTTCTTAAAATAGGTTCTTAATTCAGGAGAAAAGCAAATAAAACTAAGCTGTAAAACAAAATGGTTATTGGCCTATTTTCTATTTTCTCTTACCCGCTGGTTTGGAATCTGCAACAAAGACGAAAGCCAGCAACAAGACCAGGATAAGCTTCATAGCTTCTTTTTAGCTACAATCTATCGAAACTGTAAAAGAATCTTAGTAAATGACAATTTCTTAATTTCTTGTATTATCGCCCAATGGGCTCGAGCAATTATGGACTCTTTAATAAACAAACTCGTACAACTCCCTGTGAGTAGCTATTAAGTTTCCGTGGCAACGGCGCGTAAGCACGATCATAAGCGGCAAATTTGAACGTCAACAAAAAAAAATGGCCGACAGTCGCTTCGCAATTTCCGATGAAGACTTGCTCCAACACTAATAATCTTGAAATAATTATCTTGTTTTCAAGCTTATTAAAAACCTTTCGACGAGTAACTTGTAATCATTTTTAATACTTACTGTTTTCATGCAATCTTTTTTGCCCGCAACAAATTTCAATTTATATTTTTTAAAAACCACGTTCAGCGAGCTTCATTCCTTTTTGTACTGGACTTCATTTCACAGCTGTACAGCTGGGACGATAACTCAATTTTCATTTTTTTTATCAACTTCAGTGCTTGGAAACGGCCGATTGAGATACGTTTTATTTACACAATTTTTATGGTTTCTGCTTTTCCAAAGGTTGTTCGCATGGATAGTCTTGTTTCAAGAACAAATAAAGGAAAACAGCTAAACAATCATAGTCGGTAGAATCTCGAATACCCAGCTGTGTACCTTTTACCGGAACTAACGATGACACTGTACAATGAAAACTTCTATAGAGTTATAATTTATGGAACGAAACTACATTTAATGCCACTTTAATCTTTTCCTTTACTATAAATTTTCTTAATTTATAAATTATTTCAAATAAGCTACAATTGAAAACAGGAGCAAAAAAACTAAATGCATTTTTTTTGGTTAATTTTAGCAACGAAGCTAAACGTTTTAAGCTGACTGTTCTTTATATTTTGCTATTTTGGGAAACACACAAAAAACTCAGCTCTTGCCAGCCGTACAGAAGGCATTGCTCTAAAGATGCACTAAGTTTTCCATTTAAGTTACGCGTAACAGCAAACTTTAGTGTAAAATTCACATTTAGTTGCCAACACTGCAGATCATGTTGCATAAGCTAACTGAAAATTAGCCATGAAGCATTAGTTATTTTTTCTCAGCCTTAGGTTTGTCATTAGCATGTTCTTTGATTTAGGATTTTTTCAGTTTCACGTTCTAACTATTTTAAAATATACATTCTCATTCTGTTACTTTAGGATAATGTTTTAAATTGTTAGAGATTTTAGTGAGGTGACCAATACCGCTAGCTAGGATCAAAATTAAAATTAAAATTAGTCTTCGCTTAATTTTGAATTTTTTTTCTTTCTGCAAGTCTTAAGTGGCCCACTGGAGCCGGCGCTTATCTCCGTTTTAAGTGGATGAGAATCTTTGACTTCCCCTGGACGGGACACTAATCCATCGTAGGTTAGCTCCCAGTCGAAATTGGTACTCATTTATTGGCCTAGAAATTAAAGGATGGAAAGCCGAGCAAGCTTGGCGGAAAAGGAGGTTATACAAATGTTCCTATCGAACCTCCAACCTTGTGGTTGGGAGGGAAAGATCTTTAATTAATTACCAACTGCGCCAACCACGCTCCCTTTTATTTTGATATGAGCTTAAATATAGAATAGAAATTTTTTCTGGCAATTTTGAAGTTCTTTAATGCTTCGAGAAGTGATGTTAATTTTTAACTCATATCGTTTAGTTTTCGCAATTTTTATTTGTTGGCTATGGAATGTATTCAATTCTAAAAACCGCTAATATGAGAAGTCGCCAAACCTTGCTCAGACAAAATAAAATTAGCTAAAATTAGTAGCCTTGAAGCATTCTTGGCCAATGCGACGAACATACGATCGAGAACACGTTTAGAAAATATTGACACAGTGACAGATGGTCTCCCGATGTTTTTTTCAATAGCAATCGTTTCTGCTATTAAATGCCAATCAAAACATTTCTTTAAAAAAGAAAATTAAAGAACAGTATAGTACAAATACCGTACCATGAATAGGTTGTTTGTAACGTTTTCAATCGTGCAAAAATATGTGGTAAAAGTATTCTTTAAAACCATTTTTTGCTCAAAATAAATAAATAACAATGGATTAAATGGACCTAAAAAATTGTTTCATCTTGGTACGTCGAATAAAAATTTTAGCAAGACCTTTATGACGCAAATAAATATTTTATCAAAAAAGATTGTTGAGTCGCACGATAATTGGGCATTCGGACGATTAAACGTAATTTTTTTGTATTTCTGTTTCAGAAACGTATAAAGGGTATACCTTTAGAGCTATAAATTTGTAATAGGCCTCTGTAAGAGACCCAAGTAGTATGTTAAACAGAAAAAAAGTACGGTTCTTGTTTAAAGTTTGCTTGAAGTATAGGAAAGATTTTTACAAACAAGAAATACTAGGATGAAGCTGTAGAGCTGCTTGTGATGAAGAGCTTGAACAGTAAATAGATGAGCAGGGGATGAGAGTCGATGGAAAGATTTCAAATATTGAATGAAAAACCAAAAACAAAAACAGTGAAATAATATATAGAACAGAGTGACGGAGGAAACTTAAGTCAAGTTTTGGCGAAGGTTCTTGCCAAATAGCATCACAGTTACACCCATTTTTTTCATGATGTTATTGCTTTAGGACTAAAAAAATTAACAAGTAAAATTAAAATTAAATTAGTGGTCTAACCGCGTCATTGATAGGATGATCTCTTATTGGCTTATATAAAAGTATGAACGAACCAATCAGCTGTAAGCTCGGTAATATCCTAGCAACCTGCAAAGGTCTCGTTTACTTCTGAAATGTTTTTTGTTTTGGCAAGTATTTTTTAATAGCAATGTCTTACAACTCTTGAGTTAAGATAATACAATTATTAAATTTCATTTCATTTTATTTTTTTTCTCCAAACCTTAAGACAGAAAGTTTACAAGGAAAGAAAACATGCACACAATATTACATCATTTTTAAAAAAGGAAAAAAAACTGACCTTATATGAGAAGGGGAGGAGATTGGCACTTCTAGATAAACTAATATTGTGCCCCTTAAGTTACGTCACAAAACTTATAAAATAGCTCAAAAGATTAACAGAGATAACGTTTCACTAGCGTTGAGCAAGGTACCAGCGTAAAGTGCTTTTTAAATATCTTTTTAGATGGTTTGTCCCTGATTAATCGCGTAATTCTATTCCGAAAGAATCTTCCTATAACGCTCGGGCAGAATCTCCTCAGATTTATAGGGAAGGACCATTAGAAAAGTTATGGGGGTCGGGGTGGGGAATTTTCGAGCCGCATAAATTTTTTTCTTTGATGTTTCCCTCCTGTGAATATTTTTTTTTGTCAAGATGTTGAGTACGAATATATTTTTTTCTTGAAGTAACACTAAAACGTGTGGAAAGCCATTGCAGGAATTTTTTTCCTGGTCTACTCTGCATGCATGTTTTTACTTAATTTTCCCTTGCACAAATTTTTTGTTTTGTACTTCGCCAGCCCCTCCCCCATTTTTCTAATGGTCCGTCCCTTAGTTCGAAATGAGGGTATTACTACCTGATTTGATGATGCACTGCGGGTATTGCAGTTCTGTAGCTCAGATACTAGTGAAACAGGTATATTAGGAAACTTTTCATTGTGGAAATAATCATAAAAAATCATAAATGTTTAACAAAAAAAAAGTAAGTCAAAACACAGCAAAAAAAAAAAAAAAAAAAAAAGAGAAGAAAAAAGAAAGAAAAAATCAAGTGTAGTCTAGCGGAGCTAGAAGAAACGCGGCCATCGTGCTGGACTTAATTAGCAAAATAACAGCTTTGGACGTTTTATCTTTAAGAGGGCAATTCCTGTGTTCGGTCTATTCAGTAAGAGAATCAAGATTAAGGGTTTTCGAATGTATATAAAACAAGTCAACAAGACGTATATATAAATCTAAAACAATATAATATTCAGATTGCCATATTTGCATTTTTAGGTGTAAAATTCAAATAAACACAATTTCGGATCGGCCAGCCAAAATATTGTGTTGTTTAAATTTTATACATACTTTGTGTCAAATCTTTTAGTGTATTTTTAGTTTATTTCTGTTATCATTGACTAAATACGCAAGATCCAAAGTGGAAGTATAAGCAGTTAAGGCTGTTTTCACTAGGTGGAATTTTCCGCACGGAGCAAAATTTTTCTTTGTCTTGTGTTTAATAGAGCGTGTCTAATTGTAAAATACAAAAGAAATTTTTACTCCGCGCGGAAAGTTCCGACTATTGGAAAAAAGGCTTTAACGTTATTGTGTGGTATTTAATTACTTAATTTCGGTTTTCGAGTGCAAGATAACGTAAGTTACTTTAATCGAGACAAAAAGAATTGTATGTCCAGTAAGAGTTTATATAAGGATTATATTTGTTTATTCCTATGTTTGAGTTTGGACTAGTCAAGCTAAAGCATGCACAGTAGTCAAAATACAATCTCAGCACGATGACAATCTCGGACCGCCACAACGATAAGGAACTCTCACTGGGCAAAACTCTAATAAAGTTAGAACATGCGCAGTAGTCAAAATAAAATCTCAGCACGATGACAATCTCGGACCGCCACAACGATAAGGAACTCTCACTGGGCATAACTCTAATAAAGTTAGAACATGCGCAGTAGTCAAAATACAATCTCAGCACGATGACAATCTCAGACCGCCACAACGATAAGGAACTCTCACTGAGGATAACTCTAATAAAGTTAGAACATGCGCAGTAGTCAAAATACAATCTCAGCACGATGACAATCTCAGACCGCCACAACGATAAGGAACTCTCACTGAG
>JAOEHV020179128.1:0-13596 GCA_025447995.2 Isaurus tuberculatus | reverse complement strand
GGGGGTGGGGCTTGAAGAATTACGTATGTCAGAACGATGACCCATAGCCGGCACGGTAAAGCCACCCCATGGCTCTAGTTATTAGATATTTTGAAATAGCTGGTAAAGCTATAAGAAACATGACGCTCACACGAGATTTTGTGATTCTTCAAACAGATATTCAGTGTATTAGGATTCATGAAAGGTTGATTAGGTCAACCTTTCTTCTGAAAAGTTGACCTAGCGGTTGTCACATACGCTCCGCACCTCCACGGACACGAGTTCGAATCCTCGGATTCCCACGTGCGCCGAGATTTGTCGTTCTCAATCTGACTCCTTTTGGATCTCCAATTTTCCGCCATCATACAATTGACAATTGATCTTTCAATGCCTGCTGAAAAGAAATTATGAGCACGATTGACCAACCACTTCCTGCGCGTAAAACCTTAAATAAGCTTATTTATTTTATTTTAGTTTGTACCGGTGTTCAGAAAATCTTAAAAATGCTTGGTGGGCAAAACACTTAGTGAACCAGACATTCTTGGAATAAAATTAAACTTCTACGACATCGTAGAAACAGTTTTTATCATATCAGGCTCATATTAACCGCCAAACGTGAAAAATTGGCGGTAAAATTGTTGTCACGTGGTTACTCTTACTTGGAGCTAAATCTTTCTGTTGTTTTTTAAAATACTTTTAAAATTCAGAACTCTTAATTTGTAATCCTGCTAATAAGACAAAAAGTGTAAACAATGTTTGGTCAAACTTAGCAAGTTTAAAGTTCTGTTTTCATTATATAATATTGCTAAAAAAAGGAGCTTTTTTTTCTTTGTTTTAAACAATAACCCAGGGACACTCTAGGCGCTCAGTTCGAGGAATTGGGATAGAGTATTTGAATAAAGTCACGAAGTGACGGAAGAATGTAATATTTTATTTGCAAATCGATGAAAGATAGAAAAAAATTGTAAGATTTTAGATAGTTTTTATCTGACTTGTACGTTCAGATCTAATGCCTCTTACTTCAACTCGATTGCGAAAACGCTAGGCAACCCAGTTTACGCTATGTAAGCGTGTTTTTTAATTCACCGTGTGAAAATTATATTGCATTATGGGAGCACAGCAATACGGCAGTTCCCATTTGTTTGGTTTCGTTCGAAAGTGGACAATTTACTTGAATGGTAATGTGTTTGGAAGGAAAATTATCTAATATATTTAAAAATCGCCTATTTAAAGCAGCTTTTAATTGATCCTGCCTCGAATTTAGTTTTACTTAAACATACCATTCATTGAAACTCAACGAAACTTGCTTCGAAAAATGCAAAACTTCAATTTCAAGGCAGAACAAGCAACTGAAAGCATCTCTCATTTCGCACCAAGCCATGCTGAGGAAGCCTTACACTGTATGAATGAACTAAGGAAAAATGAGCACTTATGCGATGTGATTTTAGTTGTAGCCGATCGACGAATTCCTGCACATCGAGTTGTATTATCGTCATGTAGTCCATACTTTTCGGCAATGTTTACCAGCGAGTTGGTGGAAAGCAGACAGAGAGAAGTTATTCTTCAGGGAGTGGATGCAGACGCAATGCAACTCTTGGTCGAGTTCTCTTATACTGCTAGAATCCAAGTAAGCGAAGAAAATGTACAGTCATTGCTACCAGCGTCTAGTTTATTACAGCTTTTGAGTGTAAGAGATGCTTGTTGCGACTTTTTGAAGAGACAGCTCCATCCGTCGAACTGTCTGGGAATTCGTTCGTTCGCCGATGCACACACTTGTACCGAACTGCTCGAATCATCTCACAGATTCGCACTTCAACACTTTGTTGCTGTGTCGCAAACAGAGGAATTTATGTTGCTACCAAATACAGAAGTGCTCGGGCTTGTGTCAAGTGATGATGCAAATGTTGCGACAGAAGAGCAAATATATCAAAGCGTGATAAATTGGATTAAGTTTGACCTTGATAGTAGAAAACAGTATATACAAAGTTTACTTGCTGAAATCAGACTACCACTGTTGTCACGAGACTGCTTAATGAACCAAGTTGAGACTGAAGAAATTGTCAAAAACAGTCCAGAGTGCAAAGATTTCCTTATTGAAGCAATGAAATATCATTTATTACCTGAAAAGAGAGCTTTGCTTCAGAGCCCAAGGACCAAGTGTCGAAAACCTGCTGGTCAGGTTCCCTTGTTGTTTGCAATTGGAGGTGGCAGTTTATTTGCTATCCACAGCGAATGTGAGTGCTATGATCTGAGAATGTGTCAATGGGGTACGGTGAGCCCTATGTGGACCAAGCGAGCCAGGGTTGGTGTTGGTGTTGTAGGTGGAAAAATATATGCAGTGGGGGGATACGATGGTAGTAGTGATTTAGCCACAGTTGAAGCGTACTGTCCCCAAAGTAACACATGGTCTGCTGTCACACCTATGGGTACAAGGCGTAGCTGTCTGGGTGTAGGTGTTGTCAATGGTCTTATTTATGCTGTTGGAGGATATGATGGGGCATCTTGTTTGAACAGTGTCGAGAGGTTTGATTACTTAACCTCCCAATGGACATCTGTCCCAGCCATGGGAACAAGGAGGTACTGGCACTTAATCATGATGAACAATATTATAATATAGATATTCTGTTTTTAATAGTTTTTGCTTACAATGAAACAGTTAGCATTTGGGCCTTATTTTGGTAGTGCACTGATTTGGGTTACATTGCCAAACCATCAATGAAGACTAAATATTGGCTCAGATGGGTAAAAATACCTGAAATAATACCTTTTTATCACCCAGATCACAAATGAGTTCTAAATGTTGCTTACGTGTCACTAAGAATAATTTTTTGTTTGGTTAGTTTGATATAGTGACAAAAGCATTGTTATTTTGACAATCATGCGTTAAAGAAATCTGTATATTAATCTGACACAATTAGTTATAGAAATACGTACCCAAAGGTATGATGATACAAAGAAGATAAACTTGCATGGCTAGCTACTGCTCAAAAATCTTTAGCTGCTGTGCATTAATAGTTAAATTCAGTATTTTCTGGTTTTCATACTGTTGATATTTTATGTTTTCCTTTAATCATTTAGTTATAATAAGGAGTGGTAAGGAAAAGGTGCTTTTTGGAAATTTTCTGAATTTTCATGAGACCTAAAATGAAGACTGAAGTTGCCAGTAATTTCAAGCCAATTTTTGATAATTATCCCTTTTTACAGATCATGTTTCAAAATTAGAATAATTATAAGAAATTTGAAAACTGTCTAAGAAAATCTAATAATATTTGTTAATTTATCTTCAGACGATATGTACGAGTTGGTGTGATACGAAGTGTCATTTATGCTGTGGGGGGATATGATGGAAGTACGCATCTAAACACTGTTGAGGCCTTTGACCCAATGATGAATGCCTGGAAAGCTATTGCCAACATGTGCAGTCGTCGCAGTAGTGCAGGTGTTGCAGTTATCAATGACAAACTGTATGTTGTAGGTAAGCTCTCAAAAACTGTCAAAATTGTTATGAAATTAATTTTGTTTTTAATTAGGAAACTTTGACAAATTAGTTTCAATTGTGAACTGAGACATCTTTGTTTTATCTAATAATATGTATTCATTCACTTAAATAGACTAATTTTCCCCCTTCATTTTATTTTGCAGGTGGAAATGATGGTGCCTCTTGTCTAAATACCATGGAGCGTTATGATCCAGACACAGACACATGGCTTGCAATGGCTTCTATGAACGTAAGACGAAGTACACACGATGTGGCTGTGACTGATGGCTGTATATATGCAGTAGGAGGTAATGACGGTAGTTCAAGCCTGAACAACATTGAAAAATATGAAGTGGAGAATAACAAGTGGAAAAGTGTTTCGCCAATGACCACAAGGAGAAGCAGTGTTGGAGTGGCTGTTGCAGATGTTTTACTTCTATGATGCATTTGACGCGTAATTTAGATTTTACACTTACCACAATATTTATATGCTGATAATGCTAAATTTTCAATGATTATTAAAAAACTTTAGTGTGGAATTGACTGGAAAGGGTCAATAAAAATGAACTTGTTAGTTTCATGCAAGAAGGATAAATGTACATACTGATGTTAATCTATGTCAGATCCCAAATGGAAGGCTTTGTTACTTTGCAATAGTCATTTGTAGTTTTATATGAAGTGAATAAAGTAGGTTATTTCTGCGTATTTTACAATGGCCATGACGATAAAAATGCATATTTTAATTGATTCAGCTTTAGTTGACTGTATACTACCCAATTCTAATGAAACTAAAAACACTTCTCTCTAGGCCAAATCTGCGATTTAGCAGAAGTAATTAGTAAATTTGACTGCTGTATAACATTCTTTAGTTTCATCATTTTTAATTGAAACTTACATGTTTTGAGGCGAGGCATTTCAATTTTAAAGTTTCAATTTAAAATTATTAAACTAAAGAATGTTAACAGCAGTCAAAGTTAAAATTAATTTGTTGTTATATAAAAACTTTTTTATTTGGGTATTTTTTCTATCATGGGTGGTTTGGTAAGAAGAATATTAGCTCAATGTTTATTGTGATCATAGAGAGAACATTTTTTCTTTTTATTTCTCTTCTCTAGCAAAGGTCAAGCAGTACCAACGATCCCTTCCTAAAAATATTTTTTGGTGAAACGTATTTAACCAGAATGGCACTTAAGATATAATTATTTTTTAGTATAATTTCCAACACCCATGATCATGGCAACTTTGCTTTTCCAAATTTCCTTCTGTTGGTTTAAAATTAATATATGCTTAAAAAAATTATGTTAGGAAGGTGTTAATAATTATTGAGTGGAAAATGTATTTATTGTACTGTCAGTACTGCAACTATTAATAGCAAAAGTTTATTTAAATCTTTGACCCTAAAGTCTCATACATCTCATATCCTATCTGTTAACTTTCTAAAATTTATAACATGTTACTAGTTTTGTTTTACAGCTGAAGCTGTAGTGAATTAAATACTTTTTTAACAGTAATAATTATTGTTACAGGGGTGTGAATGAGGATATTGATACACATAATAACCCTTGTTCCTTCTGCCTAAAAAACCCCCAAAAAATAAATCTACAATTTTATTTTAATGAGCCTTTATTCACTTTATGAGTACCAGAGTTCCAAACACTACAGTATCATGAGGCCTATATAATTACAATCACATAATGTGGGTTACTTCTGCCCACAACTCTGACAATATTGAAGAAGGATCTTAAAGACTTGTACAAAATGGTCTTTACTGTCATCAGCTTTTGCCCAGTGTGCACCAAGGTGAAGTAAGTTTTCTTTTTGTAAAACTTGAACATTGTTTGCTACCACTTCAGTGATGTAAATCTTGATGATTAACTACTATTTGATGCCAATGTGCTATAAAGATAAAAATATATATATAATATATTAAATTGTAAAAAATATTTTGACTGCATTGACCATTATACATTTAAATAAATACAGCATATTCATGACTGGGGTCGTTAACATTTGAAAATTAACCTAATTATGAATTTTATAGTCTAACTTGTAACTTTGCAATCTTTTAACAATAATTGTTGAATTAACAATTATTGTTGAATCTTTAAAATGCATTGAAGTTAAAAACCAATTTAAACCAACAGTAGACTACTAATAAGGTGATAGCTGTTTGCTTCTCAATGATATTTTATACTTTGTACAGTGTATACCATTAGATATAAACTCTTCTATAACCTACCATATAATACTTAAGTTTACATTTTACGGTTGTACAAAGGTTGGATAAATAAGAGTTATTCAGTGTATTGTATAGATTTTATCTGCTGGATAGCACTATTCACATCTCGTACAACTGGCCCCAATCTAAAAACTGTAAAGCTTTTCCATAGTCTAAAAAAAATTATATGCCCCATAATAAAAATTATGGACATTATATAATACATAATTTAAGAAAACGTTAAAACTACAAATATAATTTTCTTGATACTGTTAAAACTGTAAAAAACAAAAATCTAGAAAAATTACTATTTTTTGTAGCTTCTGCTAGTAAATGATTGACTAACTTTCCTTATAAAGTGATTGCAGTGTGTCTTACATGCTACAGTATGAGTTGCTTATGATTTTGTTTTATTTATTTAAAAAAATATATATTAGGTAATATATTTTTTGTTCAATATTAAATATTTTATTTTATCAAGTTTAACTTACCTCTCATCAACATCTTTGGTGTCTCGCACATTCAATAACAATGAATTGGCATCCAAGAATACCATGTTTTGGGACTCAGAGATCTGTTGAAAATAAATTTTTTTAACAGGAACACTATTGTTCATTACCTGCAAAAGGCACTAAATGACACACCTCAGAATATAAAATTATAATTAACAAGTAAACAGGAGTCAGGTTGGCCTGGTGGTTATGGCTAATGCCTCCCACCACTACAGACCTAAATGCTTGCTTTGCATGGATCAATAACACATTGGTTTATATAGCAAGATTTACATCAAACAAATTCAACTTCTTAAATTTGGGCTAACAGTTTTAAAAATAGTGTTAAAATGTTCCAAATATGAGAAACCTGTATAAATTTGCTTTCTGGTCATCAAAGATAGTTTTACAATAACTAACAAAAACCATTTTCATGCTTTGCTCTTAGCATGCTGTGCTTTAATATTTGGTTGGCTTATGGCATCTTTTCATTTGCAATGATTCAAAGCATCATTACTTACAATACACTTCTTTCTTCTCATAATCTCCTTAAAGCCACTCATCCAAGTCTTTAATTTCTTGGTCAACCTGTAGACCTTTTCCCTTACTTTAGTTTAGAACCTGCCAAACAGCGTTATCCATCTCCCTGCAAAGTGTTTGACAATGCCACCTTAAACGGATCCTCATCATTAAAAATATCTTGGCAATTAGTTAATACATACTGTCTTTGAGATGGCTTGTGCAGCTCGGATCCTCCTGAGCTTGAGATAACCAGGGTTATCCATCAGAGCTTCTCCAAGGTAAACAGATGTTAAAGCTCAAAACATACTTGTTTGTAATTCCACTAAGACTTACAAAGCACCTACATTTTTCCCACTTAAATTTATTGCTCATTAGAAGAAGTATGGTAAAGTAAAAACTTTTTTCAAGTTTCTTCAAACTCATCTTTTGAAAAAGTGCTATCTAGAGACACTTAACTACAAAAAGTACTCTTAACAGCAATTTTTATAAGTACTGTCTTAATTAACTTAGTAAAAATCCCCAGAAACTGAACAGTAATCTATTATTCAATATTATATGATAATCGCAGTACAGTATATGGACTGAATGAACATTTTCTCTCATTCCTTACAATTACTTTTCTGTAGACCTGGTTCACTCAAGAACAGGGTGGTCCCATTTGTGGTTTTGGGCCAAAAATTGGTCTTGAAAATTGAACTAGGTCTGTGAAACCAGGCTTGTAGGACCTCTGAGGGTGGCATGGATTGTTTTTCAGATTTTTTTCCTTTATATGTTCTCTGGAGATCAACTACACTGGAACCAGCACAAAAAAAAAAATCAACCCCACACTCAAACTGTGCCAAACAGTTATGAGTAAGAATTTAAAGTTGAAGGAAGTACAGAAGACTACTAATAATTCTTCCAGATTCTTTACCTATCCTGTCATCAGTTCTGATTTAAATTATTTTTGAAGTGTTTTTTTTTCCACTGGCCAAATCTTTATACCTAAACCCTAACCTTAACCTTACTCTTTGGTGAGCTTGGTGGAAAGTAAAATTTGTTAAGCTTCTAGCTCAAAACAAATTATAGTTTATACTTATCCTTATACGAGCCTAGTGGCCCATGGGGCCGGCGCTTATCTCCGGTTTCTGTAGTGTTAAGCAGATGAGAGTCATTGACTTCCCCTGGACGGGACACTAATCCATTGCATGTTAGCTCCCAGCTGAAGCTGGTACTCATTTACCGACCTCATAAGGATGGAAAGCTGAGTAAGCTTTTGCGGAAAAGGTCACACAAATGTTCAATTTTCGGTAGAGCCGAGGAATCGAACTTGGGGCCTTGTGGTTGGAAGGCATAGATCTTACCAACTGCACCAACCACGCCGCCATATACTTATGCCCAGTTAAAAATAATAACAAAAAATGCTATGTTTGAAAGGATATAAGAGTTGCAGCCTGTGCTTCTCCCTCTGCCTGAACAATCTTTTGTTGTCTCTCTTGCTTGGCTTTTTCCACAACAAACTGAGCTCTTTGAGCCTCTTGCTGGGCTGTAGATTATAATTATATTGATTAGTCAAACAAAACCCTTAGATAACCCAGGAGTTGGTGTACTTCATATAAAGTATAGTTCAGAATTTTCCCCTTTTTGAGAATTTTAAAAATAAAAGATTTTCCAGGGCATTTTTTCTCATTAATTTTCTTCACAACTTCCGAAGACAGACACATTCAAAAGATCTGTGTTTAAATTTTTTAAATACTTCAGCTGAAAGCTCTATTCAACAGTCAATCTTTCTTGGATGCTAATTTTCAAGTTTTATCACCAACTGATGGAACAAACCAATGATTTAATCCAGTTCTGAAATGGAAATAATAGACACTGCAGCTCAGCATTTGTCAACTACTGTGAAGCTAGTTTTTATAAGAATATCTTAATGTCATTTACAAACAAAAGACAATAAGGAATATGTTATAGTTTTAAGCCTCTGCTGTTTTCAATACAGTTTTCTGGAATTTTCCAGGTACAAAGTTATCAACTTTCAGGGTGGTCTAGGGTTTCCAGGGCCCTGATAGTTTGAAAATACTTCTTATAATAAGTTATTATAAGTAACTTCTAAATTCTTTTACAGGATTTGAAATCAATAATTCCACATTGAGCCTTTTAGTATTTTCTTTTCAGATGCCATAAACAGATACTTACCAACTTGCTTTGCCTCTACAGCTGCAGTGTATTCTCTGCCAAAACTCAAATCAGTCTGAAAACAAATTCAGAGCAACAAAACGTTTGAATGCCTTAATTAAAACTAACATCATATTGTTGGTATGTCTGGCAGAGGTGGTAAAAGCTCCCCCCTTCAAACAAAAAGGTCCCAAGTTTGAGCCTTGGCTCTGCTCTGACTCAGTATCCATTCTTACAAGGTCAGTAAAACGAATACCAGCATCTGCTGAGAGCTACCCTGTGACAAAATAAATTAATTAGACTTTAGCATTCCTTCCAGGGGTAGTCAAAGACTCTCATCTGCTTAACACTACAGAAACCAGAGAAAAGCACCAGCACCACTGGCCAGTAGGATTGTATAAGGATTTAACTGATACCATACTGTGGAGTTGTCAAAGCTAGTTGTCTAAAAGTTGATGGAAAATTTAAAGTTCTCAAAAACATAAAAAAATACATCAGTTCAGCTTAAATACCCCTCTTAAATGCAAAGAGGGCATTTGGTAGTGGTACATACTACTCTTCAACTCAAAAAAGCATTTTTTTGGCTAAGATTCATCTAGTATGCCAGTATCAAAGTTGCTCTTAAAGAACAGAAATGGACATCTTTCATGTTGCAACAAACAAGGATATAGGATGAAGGGATACCTCCTCTTGCATTCTCATAGAAGTTTACAACTTACAGTAAGCTACTGTCAGCTGACACTACAAAAACAATCAGAAATTTGGTAAAAAAAATTAACAACTTTTCATCAACATGATTATTTTAACTGCTAAAGTGCAACAAACTTACTATGGAAACATCATCCAGGATAATGTGGAAATCTTTTGCTCTTTCTGTCAACTGTCGCCTGATCAGCATACTGACCTAAAACAAACATAACAAAATGGTGGACTGAGAAAACCAAATGAAATGTTACTTTATACTTAATCTTTTTCCATTTAAGTATGAGACCAGCTGTGACATGGAGGTGAACCATCAACAAAGACTTCAGAAGAGGGTGGAAAACAGTGGAGCAACACAAAAAGGCTGGTGTTAAATTGTGTAAGATGGAGATAATTTGTGGCTAAAGTAAACATAAAACGATTTCAACTGTTTAAAGTTAACTCTAATTCTATTCCCCCTTCAAATTTGAAACTCTTTGTTTCAAGAAATTAAAGACACTTTTAATAATAACTTGATTAACCTACATTTCTTCTTAAACGTAACTCTACCTGTTGTCTCATTGTGATCAGCTGTGATGCATTGAACTGTGCCACAACACTTTTCAAAACCTGAAAACAGTAATTAAGAGTCTGTAACAGTTATGTGGTGTATAGAGATTTAAATACATTCTGAAAATAAGTGTTACAGTATGTTAATTTATTTTTAAATTCAAATAAGAAAAAAATTTAAGACTACCACAAGATGATAAACTAGACAGTTTGCAAAGATTAACTTCAAAATTGATCTGGTCATGATGTATTAAAACATGAAGTAATCTGCACACATCATCATTGATAGCCTTTTGTGCCACTGCCTTACATGATTTACAGTTTTGATGCAAGAATCTAAAGACTGACAGAGATAAATTTACCTCATTCATAATTGAAGGCAAGACTCTTTCATCGTAATCCAGCCCTAACTTGCGATACATTCCTGGTAATGATGATGCATCAGGTCGTGCTAGCACTCGCAAACCAATATTAACCATCTGGAGATCTAATAAGGATCAAATCTAATCAATGTAGTACTACATAGTCACAAATAACAAGGAACAAAACTTGAATCTTCATTGTAATTTTAAAAATGGTAAAAAAGACTACTGGTAACAAGAATATAACATCACCATTTTTATCAAATGAAGGTGAATTTTCAAGACAAAGATCAAGATGACACAGTGTGCCACCTTGGGTAGAGGAACTTGGTCATTGGACCCAAGCACATTTTAAACTGTGTCTTTTCCAGGATTATACGCATGAAGAGACATAAGCTATCATTGTTTTAGACATGGAAAATGTTCATTACAAATGTAGTGCATGAGGGGTTTTAAAGTAGAGACTTTGAGAGTATCCATAGATTATAGATATATTTAACTAAAGGTGAAAAAAATATGGATTTTCTGGATACAAATTGTCTCTCAGTTTAAAGCCGATACAAATTACATAAATTGATAATTATATATAGCCTTCACTTTGTGTAAGGAAGGGAATGAAAGAAAATGACTGTACATAATAGACGGAACAATGAAAAACACAGTCACCTGTCCAATAATAATACAATACTGATAATAATGTAATATACAATACCTTTGCTTCCAGTGGGAGAAACAATTCTTCTTGGTCTTGATCTGATGTCATAAATAATAGGATACTGAAACCAAGGTACCCTGATGAACAAGATAAAAATATTACAATTATTTAATGTGCAACTTGGATTAGTATTTTACTGGTTTTAAAGGTTTTACTTATTCATTAATCAATATTGGCTGTCTACCAATTACTGCTCTAACCTTCATAGAAACCAAAATTCCTTTCATGGTTATATGTACAATAGTAAGAGTTAAATCTTTTCATAATTACTTTAAATTTCATCAAGTAATAAAGCTAATGTTACATGAGATTGCGAGACAAGTTGCACTACTCATTACAAGCCATGTTACATGGAGCAATGGCTCCTGCAATTTGAAATTTGTAACTAAAATCATTGCAAAAAGTAGAACTGGATTTTACTTTCAGCAACAATGTCTGCCACTTATCTTGAAATGATTTTAGCTGTTGCACGGGGTGTTACATGCTACAATGGCTTGTGCAACTCGTCTTGCAATGGCGTAGCAAGACAAGTTGCATGAAAAATTGCCTTGTGTAACATCAGCTTAACTTAACATAAAACATTAATTTGAACATTAAACAAACCTAAAATGAAGTCCCTCAGTATAAATTTCATTCTGGATTCCTCCTATTCTGCTAAATATTATGGAACGATGTCCACCATCAACTGAAATCATAATTATAATTTATGATGATTAGAACATAGAACTGTAATGAATTCGGACTAAAGTGAAGAGTAACTTTGAGATCCTCTGGTTGAAGGGAGGTAATCAATGTCGTATCAGGGTGCGAAATTAAGAAAATTTTCAGCTGGCCCACCTGGATATTGTTTATCGAATCACAGTATTTTGTTGAGCCTTTGACAAGCGCTACTGGGCCAGTTAAATGTGTTTTTGAGACACTTTTACCGGTCCACAGCCAAAGTAGCCGGCTAATCGACGTTAATTTCGCACCCTGCGTATGCACCTTGAATATTGCAATCATTTTATCTGGTACAGGACCAGAGAGTCTGTATGCATATTAAGGTTTGGAAAAACGATACCTTGAGGTGGAGTGAACAAAGTAATCTTTCTTGTGAAATAACTGTAATATGCAAAATGTGCACATTGTCAAAATCTGCTCAAGTGGGTCAAAAATCAAAAATCTATTGGGAAAATTTTCAAAATAAAGAGTCAGTGTCTTGAAAAACAAAAAAATTTTTCCCTGCCACTGCCTCACATTAGAGAAGTTCTGTAAAACATTAGGCTCTAGGTTAAAATGTGGTTCAAACTTTCAAAAGTTGTGGTGATCTGATTCTAAATCATCGATATTATCACAAACATTTTACAATGACAAATATTTCAACGAAAATTGTTCAGTTGTCCATAGAGATAGTTTAAAACAGAAAAATTTATTAACCAGACAAATTGAAAAATAACTTGATGTTCTTCTACAATAGCTGCTCTTAAAAATGCTTGAAGCCCTACAAAAGTATTTCATTTTTTTGCTCAACTATGGAGATGACAGGTTAAAGATGGTGTCAAATGGGTGAGCTGTTTTATCATCCAGAGTTTCTGGAGCTTTTTTTATGAAAACCGCTTATTACCTGTGTAAATTGATTCCTTTATTCCATAAGCAGCAAGAGCTGCTCCAGCTAGCAACTTAAAACCCAATCCAACCCCTTTAGGGGCCTTTCCCATACGGCCTGCCAATTCCTGAAATTTATCCGCCATGTTGGTTCGACCCTCACGTGCTGCTCTTCAGAAAATTACGTCACTTGGGGGAGGTTGCGCGGCTTTTTAGGCCTGGCTACAGAGCAAAAACAAAATGGCGGAAAGCAAGGCTGAAAAAGCGAGCGCCAAGTATTTTCAGACTTTGGCCAGTTCTGTGTCGAGGTATGATTTCTTTTCAGGGTTTAAATTTTTTGTGTTGTGGAAATATGGATGACACTGCTGGTTTAAATTTCATTTAAATAGTTTTTGTTTCTCGATATAATTTCTCCATAGTTTGTACTAACACGGCATAGATGCAATTTTTAACAAATGCTTTACCATTTTATGATCACAGTTATGCCGATGATAAAGTTTGCGTTGTTGGTATATTTGGTAAAGGAAGTAGTGGACAAAAATCAAAGGCTGTTCATGCAAATGCAGCAGTTGAAAAAGACGTTTTCCAGGTATCCATCATTAAATATTTCCCTGAATGACATCATTTGATTTGTGTTTTGTATTGTTGCAAAAAACAGTACGGCGGCGTGGTTGGCGCAGTTAGTAAGATCTCTGCCTTCCAACCACAAGGTCCCAGGTTCGGTTCCTCGGCTCAGCATAGAGGAGGGTATGACTATAGATGCACTATTCATAGTTACTGCTCCATAGTATTTTGAGCCAGTGTTTACCAGGGACCGCGGAGCAGGGTGGGCCGGGTGGGCA
>JAOEHV020179018.1:10000-13596 GCA_025447995.2 Isaurus tuberculatus | reverse complement strand
GGAGACTTCTGTGTTTATGTGTGTATTTGTCTGTCACGTGAAAAAGTCTCCGTCCACCTTCGAGTGGTAAAGATGGTCTCCCCAATTAGTTGGCCTTTGTGGCCGGCTAGAGCGACTTGAGACCTAAATAAAGTCATTATTAAAGCTATTTCAATGCAAATTCTCGTGTTATGTGTAATAAACAGCTTACGTCATAGAAAGTGCTTTGTACGAGGTTAACCTCGCTCGTTCGTTTTTGACACAAACAACTCATGAATAAAACCCCGTACGCCGCACTTTATATGACGTAAACTATATTTAAAGAACATGTTCATTCATACAGGAAATACAAGACGTGGTACAGCACGCCACCAAACACCGCGCACTGTACCAAAAAGCGGGAAATTACGCGCAAAAATACAAATTATACGCAGCGAAATAATTTGCTAAAGATACGTTGATTTATTGTTAGAAGAGTATAAAAATGAAAGGCAAAACAGTACTTGCTGTAAAAGAGTAAAAAAAAACAACCTTTTAGCAAAACAACTTACTTCTTTTTTGTGGAAAAACTGGTTTCCTCACGAAACGTTTTTTCAGTTTGTTAAGCTCAGCAACGTATAAGTTTCGTTTCTTGTACTCTGGAAAAATAAAATTAATAAATTGAAGCTCATTCACGTTATTTTTTTTCCAGGACCTGGAAAAATTTGAAAAATGAATATTTTTCGAGTACCATCAAGTACAGCGGTTTTCTTATCAAAATAGTAGGTACCTAATCTATCGATATATCGTTATCCTCTTTAAACGTGTTGCTCGGCAGGTCATTAAAATGATAGTGTGCATTTTTTTCTTTCTTGTGCTTTCTGGGGATTTTGAAATTAAAGCCCAAAGCTTTGGAAAGTTTAATTGCATTTTGGGAAATTTTAATACAAGTTCTTGTACGAACCCTGTCGAAAACTACAATGTTTTTTTGTGATTTGGTTTGTAAATAATATATTTTCAGATATAATTTTTTAAAAACATGTTTTTTAATGCGTTAGGAATGGAACGGTTAACGTGATAGTTTCTCGCCAAATGGCGAATAAGTTGCCAGTTATGGAAACACTAACGTACTGTTCTGTATTTTTTCAAAATGAATAGAATATCATTTTGACAACTTTTCCTAGCCGGGGAGCGTCCCGGGGGGGGGGGTACTCCCATATATTGACTATGCGGGTATGTGCCGCTGTTCAGGGTATGGTTTTCAGACCATCCAGTCTAGAACAGGGTGTATAAATCACGGAAAATTTTTTTTAGAACAGGCTTTAACATTTTGCAATATTTACAAACTGTTTAGAACAGGGTGCAACAATTCTTCCCAAATATGAGAATTGGTTTGACTGGGTTTTGATGTACGTGAATTTTTTCATGATTCACGGGCCTGACCTTTGTTTAATATTTAATACTTTAGAACAGGGTACCAAAATCAAGTCATTTCTAGTTTAGAACAGGGTCAGGTTTGTGAAGGTCCAGCGGCACACCCCAACCCGAACACTCCCCCGGGGGGAGCGTGCCTGCTAGTTCAGTGAGCTTACCGCAAGAATTGCAAGAGCGCGCACAGGCTCCCTTGATTTCGATGTCGTTGGCGCATCTTCCAGGCTTTGCTGCAATGCATTTGCAGTACTCTAAGTCATCGGTACATTCGGAAACTGAGGAAGAAAATAATAATATTATTTTTTTTATTTATTTAACGATTAACCAAAGGCAGGTAGATTTGCAATAGGACTCTAAGTCCCCTACAAGGTAAATCACCTAACCCTACACAAACTACGACACAATTAAGAATCCCAAGTGGCAGGAGGCCGATCAGTTGGCTATTTACAAAGAGTGGTTGATTTGACTCTGGGATTTACCCGACGACAAATCCAACTAGTGGTCAGAGCGGGACTTGAACCCGGGTCAACCGCATTCAAGTCCGGCGCCCTGACCACTAGGCCACGCTTGCCTCCGATAAGCATAGTTATTTAATTATGATAAGGAAAATTCCAAAAGCTCAATTAATCGAAAACGTCTTAAAGTATCTACTTTTGTATCACAAGTTAGCCTTTTCATAGGTTCATAGCGTTCGACGGGATGTATTTGAAAAGTTTACCAATCATCTTTTAATCTTTTTATCTACTTTATGACTAAATAGGCAACTCCAGTATATCTTAACTGTTTTCATATACCAATCTTTATTTCATAAAATCTTAGTGAAGAAGGGATCATTTTGTTGCAGATTTGGCAATGTTAGATGGCCCGAGTTATTTCATTTGCTTATTCTGTTTGCTTAACCCTTTCAGCCCCAGGGAATTTATCAACGTCAAACTTCTCCTTACATAACTCGAACAAAATAGTATGACCGGTAATGAGAAACTTAGAATTGATCAAGTGGAATAAGCTGTGGAAGTTGAAAAGCCGAATTCTCCCAAACTGCTTATATAGAAAGTATGGAACTCAGTTGGGAGAATTTGTCAACACATCATTTGTCGTGTTTGGGGCTTAAAGGGTTAACAGATTAACTGATGTTTGAACAGAAAAAAAGTGAAAAAACAAACGTTAAAAAGAGTTTGTTAACTAAATGAAAGTATTGTTTACTGTTGGGCTGTCAGCATAAGCCTAGACACCAAACTCCAAAACTATCCAAAAATTTAACCAAAATTATCTTGTTTGTTGTATACACCATGTCTTAAGGTGCGGTAATACGTGCTACAAAATCAAGCTACAAAACGTAGGAACTCGTCATAATTTCGACAGTTGTCATGGCCGGCTGTGAGAGTGGGCCATGAAATTCATCAACTCAAAATATTTGCTTACCGTCTTCTTCGATTTCCCATGGCTTCAAAAACGCAAAATCTGCAAACAAAGTAAAGCAATAATTTTCAGATTAAGTGTGCCGACAAATCATTAGATTATCTATCAAATTTTGACTTTGATGGCGTTAAAAAGTTTAGGACCCAGACTGCGTTCAATAAAGCCTCATATAGAACACACCTAATGTCTTTCAAAATTTTTATTGCCGTCGAACATACGCACGTACTTCTTTTATGTTGGACTCATTTTGGTGTTTAGAAGAAAAGAATTTTGCACGGCTTGATTAAAAATGTTTATTTGTATTTTATTTTTAAGTTGTTAACACACAAAGTTACATTCTTTTCAAAACTCTGTCTAGGTTTATTGTATAAATGTTCTTAAAATTCTGCAGAGTTTAGTCTCAAAGTTCTTATATAAAACATATTCTAATGGCAAAGAAAATGATGTATGACAACCGTTTTACTTCAGTTGCTGTTTCAGAATTTTTCGCCCATCGCAGTCCATATGAAAATTAGTTATCATGGTGACAAGTCGTATTTCTTGTCCCACCAACAAGAGGAAGCAAAGTATTCAAGGTGAAAGAATGACGGTGAAAATTTCAGCGTATGTACATGCATTATTTGCTCCCCTCCAGCTAATAATGAACCTCACTGAAAACGTTTTTCGAATGCTTCTGGTTTTATCAAAAGCTAGGATCAACGTTTCTTTTTCGTTTTTCCGACAAAAAAATCTGTTAAACAACAACCAAAATTAAAGCTTTAAATTAGATGTTTAACTTCGCCGAAAAA
>JAOEHV020179018.1:0-7500 GCA_025447995.2 Isaurus tuberculatus | reverse complement strand
TGACCTGAGTTTGGCAGCATAACAACCTTCATTTTTATTAGCAACAGATGCGCAAACTGCTCATGCAAAACGCATGGAAATTCTTCGATTAGTCTTTCAAAAAAATTATTTTCATTACGAAACATTCAAGTCTAGAAAGAATCTTGCTGAACTAAACAAACATTGGGGATCTAGCTAATAGTGAGGAACCCTATACCACTTATGATTCACGAATCACGAGAAATTATTTGGTTGTTTCATGTTTCACGAAATATTCATAACGTTCACGTTCACGCAAAAATATAATTTAAAATAGAGCTAGTATCACGTTAAATGTGATTTTTTCACGCATCACGGATAAATAAAAAGCCCGATCACGCGTCACGAAAAAAGTATAGGGTTCCCTCAATGGTCTGAAAGCCAAATTTGAATACTTAAACATCAGCATTAACAGACCAAGAAAAAGGCTCGTGGTTTAATTAACTCAGGATTGAAATATTTAGCTCTATCGAAGATTTAACGCTCAAAAATTAGCTTCATCTCTACTTAGGGCAATGGTTAAATCTTTTAACATGGAGTTGATTAAATCACGTGTTTAGCTACGCGTCGACGCCCTTTCTTTTAAATTACTCAACGACAAAAAAAAAACAAAGACGGACTAGAACAATATTATTGAAAACGATATTCTTTTAATAAAAGGCACTGTCCTTTACTGATAATTGGTGTATAATTTTCGACAGACTTTTTCACGTATAGGTTTGAAGCTCGTCCGATGTGGTTGGAAACAATTCAATAATAGGGGTTCTTGATGGTGAAACGACCTGATATCCCTTATAATGCTTAGTCTTTGCAACAACTAAAAATTTCCGGAAAGCTAGAGTATATAATGGGCATTACTTCCAACATGGCTTAGATAAGTGCTAATTTTTAGTGAGGCAAATTCCCTAATGTGTGCGGCAATCGCGAGAATCTGGCTGAGCTTGATCAATCCTCCATCCAATAAAAATGCTTGCAACTAATTATGCTAACATGTACTTTCTATCTTTGGTTGAATATATTTTGTTAAGGAAGTGGAATCCATTGTTGGCAATCATAGTGTTACACCTGCTATATTCAATTTGTATTTCAGTTGTTGTATTGGTTCTTTATGAAAGAAGATTCAGAATGTTATTGATGTTAAACCTTTGAGTCCTAATTAACAGTGAGAAAAATGATGCAGCATTTTAAATTATTTAAAATTAAATAATCAAATAGTTTCAAAAGGGGAAGTGAAAATACTTAAATTTTATTACAAAATAATAATCTGTACATATTTACATATATTTCTTCCTGTTTCTCAGCCATTGACTACATAAAAACATGTATTAGTATTTTTCTGCCATTAGACAATGTTACTAGGTTAATATGCAAACAAAATATTATAACAGAACTTTTCCATTCACTAGTTAAAAAAAGTAAAAGTCAATATCACTTGCTTTGTAATAAAAATCCACCAGTTTTGCTCACAGAAAACAAACAGCCTTAAAAATGGATATGTGAATAGTCTAGAATTCAAAGAAAAAGCAACATTTTTAATATAATGGTTATGGTTCAATTGTCAAGTAGATTTTTTTTTTAATCAGTAAATTAGTTATGCTTTTTTTAAAGTAAAGTTTTGTTTTCTCAGTCTTTGATCATTATTTCAAACTCTTCTTTTTAGAAATTTTTTTTTACATTTTTCTCACAAGCATGTAACATTAAAACATCATGTGGCCAGAGTTTGAAACATAAATAACTTTGTGTTTTTCAATTGTTTCGATATCTCTTTCCAGTTGTTTCATTTCATTTTCCATCCGTTCTTTCCTTGCTTTCTTGGGAGCAGTGTCAGTTACAACGGATAGTCCCTGATACTGATGATGAAGATCCTCCCAATTCCTCTTCAAACCATCAATTATGCTTTGCCTATAATAAAATGAAAACATAAAACGTTCCATTTTTATCTATTTTAAATACATTATATACCAATGACCAGTCTAGCAAAACAGAAATAATTAAATCACAGAAATCTCTAATATCACAATTTTTCTAAAACTATGATTGGTTCTCTGAGAAGGACAAACACATACACAAGCCTAGTTTCAGAAACATACTACGTTTCACAGGGGTCGACTTTAGAAAAAAATACTTGGGGCCAGCTGGCTCCTAAATTTTTAGATTTGGTCGCCAGCACAAATATTTTGGTTGCCAAAATTTTTTGGCCAAAAATATTTACTTACATTTTCTGCAGTAAGAACAGTGTTTTACCAATAAAGTTGATGCAATTATACCTGCTCCGCAACTGCACCGCAGCTACATTGAAATAGATAGGCTTTCATCGAATCTACGCGTTTTTCAGTTGCATTTCGTTAGAGCACTACTGCAGACCAATGATTTCACAATAGTAATTATAATAAAGGCATTTTAAACGGCTTGTTAAATGAAAGTGATACATTTATTCATTTTTTCATGGATCTTTACGAAATGAAAAAAAAAACTAAAATAAAATTTAAAATCACGGTGGCCAGACTGGCGACCACAAGTGAAAAGTTAGTCACCAGCTGACCAAATCCAATCGCACTGGCGACCCCACAGGTCGCAACGTCGAGCCCTGTTTCAGAAACATACTAGTTTCAGAAACATACTATGTTTATGTAGATGCCCATTGCAGGGCTTGAAATTTACAGATGGTGCCAAAAATTTTAAATTATTAGTATAGAACTAATCAATATTTTACAACTGAGTGGTTTTAAGTCAAAATTTGTTAAAAGTTCTTGTTGCTTCACAATCAAAGAAGTCACAACTTCAAGCCCAGCACTGAGAAGGAACTTTTAAAAGTTCTCAACACTAAGGCATAGAACATTGCTATTAAGTTTTAAAAGAAAAACACACCTTTCCATTTCAGATAACTGCTTCATTGCTCCTTGCCTAAACTTTTCCTTTACATAAGCATCATATTCTTTTTGTGTTCTTTCAACCTCTGCCCTCCTCCTTTCTAAATACACAGGTGTTTTACCAAAATCTTTTTTGTTCACATATTTTGGGGTTAATCCTGAGGGATCCAGGTTATGAGTTGCTCCTACTCTGGTGTCAACAAACTTCTTTTCTGCTTTCTTTGGTACAGACATTATGTTTTCCACTGCATTTGTAGTAACAAAGTTTTTGGTTGATCGTAAGCCCATAAGAGGCTTTTCAGTATGTTTAGGAACAGCTGGTCGCTTCTTTTCGACATCAGGATAAGTGAAAGATTGTTCTGAGGAGAAAGATGAGTGGAAACAAAACAGAGTTAGTATAGCTATGGGAAATTAAACCCAGTAATTTTTTAAACAGAACTAAATAAAAGAAAAGCAAAAATGTATTATTTACATCTTGAAATCTTTGCATTCAGAAAATAGTGAAAATTTGATTCTGTTTATCAGGATTTGAAACAGTCAAGCAGATAAAAGAGAGTGATAAAGCAAAATTACATAAAATATCATTTTTTCTCCAAATAAAATATATTTTAAACATTTGATGGAAAATAACTTACTTTCAGGAAGCTTAAATTCTTTTGAGCGTTTCTGAAGAAAATCCTTAGGTTCTGTCAAGGTAACTTTAGCTGGACCCTATAAAAATAAGAAAGAGTAAATATATAATTAATTTTCAAATGGAATTTTATATTTGCACACAGGACAACAATGTCAGATCATTTCACTCACCATTGTTTTCGCTTGCTGTTTGTTAGTTTTTATATCGGCTCGAACAGTCGAGGCAAATGTTGAGCGGTATCTAACAAAGATCAGAAAAAGGCAAGTTATAATCAGTAGTCTGAAATCTCATTTGTGCAGCTGTTATTCTACAACATAAGTCGGCTAGCAACAACCATCTTTGACAATAAAACAGTACCGCAAATTTCTTAAATTACCATCGCCTCTAAGAGAACTTTCCACTAAATCAAATACACCGTTATAAATTCGTTTTTGTAAAGAATATCATTGCAGTACTTCGAAAAAAAAAATACTAAAGCCCCATGTCATTGCGACCAAAATATTAATATACTATTTCCTTTTTAACTAAAAATTTTTCTTTTTGAGTTCGATACGATTTCAGATCTTACTGATCTGCCTCAAATTGTAAAGTATCAAGTCCAAAGACAAAAAACTGGGTCGGAATTTCATTCTGCCAACAGTTAAAAAGCAACATGGCGGAGATATTTTAGAAAACATACCTTGCAGGTTTGGGTGGTTGTTCTTGGAATTTGGGTATCAAATTATAAATGCTTTCTTCCGTATAGTAGTTACTTCTGTATCCGTCTGCCACAGCCATTTTTCCCAAAAAGTTTTTTTTAAACCGATCGAAATTAGCGAATTTTCCCACAATAAATGGTCACTGTCCGTAGCTTGCCAGTCACTTTATAAGACTAGCGGCTGTTGACTGGTAACCAAGGAGCGTTGCTATGTCATGTGACCATCGAGGCACTTGTTTACATTTGAGGCGTTGCTAGGCAATTGACCGAGTAGCATTGAGCACTAGTTGGACTCGGTCCTCCAAGGCCCCACTCGGTGGTATCACAGGCAGCCCAGACTATAATGTGAGTGGGAAATGCAACACGCTGATTTCAAAAAGGAAATAGCTGCTCTCTTCAGTAAGTAATCAATTTTGTCCCAACGGTTTGCTTACGGTAATGGATTTAAATTAAGCGACTTTGATTATTACTGCGAGGGTCCCCTAACTGAAGTGCTTGAACGGAAAAAGTCCAAAATTCAGCGTTTTTGGAAAAGCAAACGAAAAAACGTTCATAAAGTTAAAGTTGATAAAAAATTATTTGCCTCCATGCTGATGACAAAACCAGGGCCCAATTGATGAATGAAATATTTTTTTTTGCTTGATTACGTTATTTTGGTCTAAGTAATCTTCCTTACATTTGGCCTTTCTCAGTCCTGCACGGTTGCGTGTATTGGGCAGCAAGTCCTGCACGGTTGCGTGCATTGGGCAGCAAGTCTTCGCCATTCGACCCTGTCCTGGCAAGTTCTTCGATTTTAGCGGGGCTCATTGTTCCAATTTTCCAAATCCTTCAGAAAGGTTCGTCTCAATTTGAGTCTTGGTCCGCCTCTTTTGCGTTTCTCTTCTAGCTTCCACGATATCGCAACTTAGGAGCTCTTTCTGGTGTCATTCTGAGGACGTGACCCGCAAACTTATAATTCTCCGTGCTTTGATAATTTCGCTGAGGAGCTCCGTGGATGTTCTTCGGTGGTCCTCGTAGCTATTAATAAGGTCTCTGTAAATAAGCTAAATCCTTATACGGGCCTAGTGGCCGATGGGGCCGGCGCTTATCTCTGGTTTCTATGGTCTCTGTAAATAATCTTCAATAATTTTTTCAAACATCGCTTTTGAAATGTGTTCAATTTCGTTTTCATCTTTGCTGAGATTTTCCATGTCTCACTTGCACAGAGTGCTGTTGGAAGGACTACCTTCTGAAGATGTTGGACCTATACCTTCTAGATATCATGCCACTATTCCATAACGGTTACATGCTTCTTAAGACGGACACCCCTTATCAATCGGGGTTTTAATGTCCTCTTCTATGTCTGCTGTAAACAAGCTTCCATGCTTAGGCGGCGTAATTAGCGCAATTGGTAAGATCTTTACCTTCCAACCACAAGGTCCCCGGTTCGATCCCGGGCTCTGCCGAATTTTGAACATTTGTGCGACTTTTTCTGCTTAAAAGCTTACTGAACTTTCCATCCTTACGACGTCGGTAAATGATACCAGCTTCGACTGGGAGCTAACCTGCGATGGATTAGTGTCCCGTCCAGGGGGAGTTAAGGTCTCTCATCCGCTTAACACTATACGGAAATCTTCTATGGCATCGAATTTCGCCGCCGCCCTTCCGACTGCAGCCTTTCTAAAGGACATCTTGGTTACGTAGGTAAATGGCTTACGTCATTCAAAGACGTCATTCGTTGTGCGGCAACTCAAAAAACAATGTAGAGTTAAACTGGTTAGGCAAACTGGCGTAGATTTAAGGGAGAAATTCGACTCTCTATTTCTCCGATCTATTAAAATTTGTATTTTCGTTTCTCAAGAATCTGCCGTTGCAATCGTGCATCCGTACTTATGGTAGCTGATTGGATCGATTGTTTTGATACAAGGTATAAACTTAGGTTATGAAATTATTTCTTGTTGTTTTTAAATTTTGAAAAAATAAACAGATCAAGTAGTCGTAGCTAAGATTAATTGGGAATTCAAGACTTTCCATGACTCGTTAACCGTTTTAATTTTTCATCAAGATCTGGGTTATTCTGAAACTAGTTAATGCGTGTCTTTCTTAAGCCAAAATTCATAGAACACTTTTTTAGCAAGGAAAGGTAACAGAAAAATCTTTATATTTTCCAAGGAAGCGAACATGCCAACCATAAAATTCCAACCAGTTTATTCAGTCAATTGAATGCATGGAAAAACGTGAATTAACATTTTAACCCCGGGTAAATGCTTAAATTAACCGCGAGCATCGGCATGACACTTAATTTGTGCTATCCTTGGTTCGTGCAAAAAAGCGAAAGAACTGACCGTAATTTTGCCGTTAAGTCCTTGTTCATAAATTATTTTCATTTTTATTGGTTCAACTTCTCGTTGTTTTCTGTTTATAGGATAAATAGATCTTGCCACAAGCTTTTTTAACCTTAAATGATAAACTTTTTTGAGGTTTGTTACTCTATGTTTTATAACTTCAGACACGAATGGTTTTTGATTTTTCTTATTTCTATTGATGACTTAACAAAAAAGAAACAATACGTTGAAAACGCATCGCTTTGCGTAACATGCGTAGCACGAATCGAAATTCCGTTTTAAATTAATTGAAACAATTCCTTAGTCTGATTAAAATAACATTTCTCTTTCAATAGACGCCTCTAGTGAGTGTCTTTATATTATACTGTGTTGCTAACTTAAGGTACGATTTCAGTCTGTAAACGTTTGTTGTTTATTTGCTTTTAAGTTAGCCTTATGGTTTTACAAAATTTTTCATAGATGCACCATAAACTTACTGACCAAACAGCAAAAGACTCGTCAAAAAGCCGACTACACTCTTTTTTTTTATAAGACGTCTTATTTTTGGGCCGAGGCTGACTATTCTTAAATATTTTGGGGTTTTAGCCTCAAATGTTCTTCAAAATGTTATTGGTTTTAAGTTCGCTATAGTTTTGTTAAGCATAATTATGACTTTTTTTTTATCGTGTTTAGTTTATGAAACAAAATTTAGTCACTGGCTTTTGTCCAGACACTTTATGTGTATCTAAAAAGATACAAGCTGTGATATTTGATATACAGAAAGAGAAAATAATGAGTCCTCCAAATTGTTGTCGTAAAATTTTCATTTATTTTATTCTAGTTGCAAACAATGTTGCTCTATCGACTATTTCCCGATTCCATGATTTTGTGCTGTAATGTAACAAAATAAAGTTCTAGGCCATTCCTCAGCCTCGGGTGTGTTCTTAGTATGTTCTTAAATTTTGGCCGATTTTCAGC
>JAOEHV020178911.1:10000-13596 GCA_025447995.2 Isaurus tuberculatus | reverse complement strand
GAATAGCCCATTCGGCCTACGGCCTCATGGGCTATTGACTCGTAGTCCATTCGTCCTCGAGGTCTAATTGTTAAATACACTTCAGATGTTTTTAAAAACCTAATAAAGGTCGTGGGCGAATAGGTAAAACACGTGATTTAATGAACGCTAGGTTGCAAAGACCAACCATCGTCTTAAGTGGAGAAGGAAACTGACATTTTGAGAGTTAACATTTCGTGATGCTCTGACGAAACGCTAGTACTTAATTAGTTAAATCAGTACATGGAAAAGATGTCGATACATTTTCAATTCACATGTACGAGGGGGATATAAAAGATACGATAGTCTTGTGCAATTTCTAAGGAAGATCTGATGAAGAGAACTTAAACTAATCGCGTCTTAGTACTGTAATTACAATAAGGCCATGAAAATGGGTAGGTCAAGTGCTGTGCATGGAGAGAAACAATCTTTCTAGAACAGCTCTAACATGGCGAGCTGAGGAAAAACGGAGACTAGGAAGACCAAGAACTACATGGTCCAGGACAGTAGGGAATAAAAGAAAGAAGATGGGATATGCAAAACGATAAGAAGCAAGGAAAATGGCTACGGATGGAGCTGGTTAAAAGGATGCATTTAGACAACATGCGCCTGATGATTGGCACCGGAAAAAGAGAATGAGAGATGAGCTTTGATAACGGCGTCAGCGGTGAATCCCCTCTTAGAGTTGACAGTAATACCTGATGTGTGATGTTCCAAAGTCGGCTTTTGATGTAGCTATCAACTGAAAATCCTGCGATCCACTGGACATTGTCACTATCCTCATCTTCACTATCATCATAGTAATAAGTTCCATACTTAAGAATCAAAGATCTCAGTTTATCAAGGTCTTCTTTCTCAAATAAACCGTCAAACACGAAGATTTTTTTCCCAGTCAACGACTGATGCTCAGCAACTTTATAAGAGTCAATATCTAACTTTCCCGGTGGTTCTTTATCACTGCCGACAAAACCAGCTGTATATACACTGTGAAATTCTTGCTTGCTTACTTTCCATTTTCGATAGCTTTCCCAAACCTTGTCTTTGGATCTACTGAACCTTACGTGGAGAAGAAGTTGCCCTTGTTTAAAGGCCACGCTGGGAGGTCGGTGAAGGTAGGTCACTGAACTAGGAAAGATGACGATTCTTCCGTAACGTGGAACAGCTCCAGCAGTGATCTCTTTGTCATCATCAAACCTATACAATACGAAAGTCAATGAAAGCATACGAACGTCAACCACACCAGCCAACAATAATAACAATACAAGAATAATAACAATAATTATTATAATAATTACAATTTCCTCAAATTTGATTGGCCCAATCTAAACTCTATTTTTCCCTTATCGCCTTGGAAAACTGTCCGATAACAAAACTTTGTTATCGGCTACTTGTTATCGGCTACCAGTTATCGGACAGTTGAATGAACCAATCACAATCTGGTTGTCAGGATTTCTGACTAATCAGCAACAAGTAAACAATAATGAGAGTAGCAACAATTTCCGGTTTTGGTTGTTCTGTAAAGTTATGAACATTAATAAAATGAGTTTTTATCTGCAAAAATTTTGTCTTTCAGATAAGTTTTCGGAAATTGTAATTATTATAATAAATTGGTAATAGGACTTCTTGTTCGTCCAATTCTGTCTGTTATCATTACTTGTGATTAAACAGATTGGATTTGCGCTTCGCGCTCATCCAATTTTGTTAATCACGCGTAATGATAAAAGACCGAATTGGACTCCACTCAGTCCTATTACCATTACTAATATCAAAAAAATAACAATAATAACAGAGTAGATGCTATAAAGCAATCAAACGAAAGGAGAACAAGGCAGTTTAGACTTCGTACAAGATCTTCTGTTAAAATTTCAAAGAGGTTTCCAAATTGCAATCTTTGCTTACCCCAACATTATCTTATTTTTTGTTTTGTTTTTGTTTAATGCTCGAGCACCAAAATATACGACAGATTGCTTACCAAAAAAGGAACGCAATGCAAAGCAAAATAGAGAAAAAAATGCACAGTTTCTTTTTTAAAGTAAGGCCAACGCCCGAGTTGACAGTGGACGCCGTTTTGAAAATAACCTCTTGCTCGTTATATTGATGCATTGCGTCCTTTTTCCGATAAGACAACTGTTGTTCATGTTTGTGTTCGAGCATTAAACAAAAACGAACAATATAATAAGAAAACGTTGGGAGAAGCAAAGAAGTAAAACTCAAACATTTTTTCAAAGCCCTGTTGGCCGAAAGGAATTTTTCCAAAACTTTCTAAAACTTTCCATGAGTTGCTCATAAGCTGATAGCCAAAAAATGAAAGAAACAAGAAAGACAATCAATGATGAGAAGTAAAGAGCTTTCAGGTTATACCATTAAGCAGTTCAACATAACCGTTAAGTAAGCTTTGAGAGAAATGTAGCTCACACTGATACTACTATCTTGGCAGAAGTTGTGATCGAATCTGGGAGCTTGTGGTGGTAAGGCACTGATCTTACCATCTACAACACCAAACTCTATGACTCATTTCTTAAATACATACATATACAATTCTCCATAGTCATTTTTCTTCCATTTCCTGTTCAAGAACATGACTGCTGAAAATTCTTCATCTTCTTTTTTGGCATCTATGAACAACTTTGTGTAATCACCTCGCCGCACAATCTTTCCTTTGGCCTCATATGGATAGTACATGGCTTTCGTACCTAGAGACGACCATGAAAACAAACTGAGTGGTCATCAAATTATAGCGATTTGCCACATGAATAACCCTAACCTGATATGTAAATGACTTAAACAAGTTAGTCAGAATTAATATACTGCATTTGAACAAAAAAGCCCCTTATTGCTTATTAAATTTTTTGCGTTTCACATGTGGTGCTAGAAGTTAGCATCATTTGCCTTTTGCCTATAACAGGTTCTATCGAGTGGGAATGCAGCACTTATTCGAGGGTGGTGCTTATTTGAACAAGTACAAAAACAAAAACAGCATTCCAATCTTTGAATAGCTATTTCAAATTCAAAATAGAACAAAACTTCTTGTAGAAGTCTGGGCCTCACAGTTGAAGATTCCTTCAATAAAATGAAATGTAGGAGGGCAGACATGCAATGTCTACCCTGTGTGTAGTGGGCATTTGATGTTTAATGGATGATGATGATGATGGTGAAGTTGATGGTGATGATGGTGGTGATGGTGATGATGATGGTGATGGTGATGATGATGGTGATGATGATGGTGATGATGGTGGTGATGGTGATGATGGTGGTGATGGTGATGATGATGGTGATGATGGTGGTGATGATGATGGTGATGGTGATGATGGTGGTGATGATGATGGTGATTCTGATAGTTGTGAGGTTGATGGTGATGATGGTGGTGATGGTGATGATGATGGTGATGGTGATGATGGTGGTGATGATGATGGTGATTCTGATGGTTGTGAGGTTGATGGTGCTGGTGGTGGTCATTCAAACAGTGATCAGGAAAACAAAAATTGGATGATGAAATTAAATGTAGCTCTATATTTATTGTAACAGTTATCATTATTGATTTCTTCTCTCAACCTTGTCGAAATTGCTTTTAAGTTTCC
>JAOEHV020178911.1:0-5000 GCA_025447995.2 Isaurus tuberculatus | reverse complement strand
CACCAGTTTCTAGCTTGAAAACTGCATGCTTGTTCCCGACAATTAAATCTTGCTTAATACACTTTTTCCTTGAACTTGTTATTGCCTCAATGTACAGGTTTTCTACCTCTTTGCACATCTTCTCGGAGTTGTAGTTGAGCTAATCTTGTTTTAATTCAACTCCGCGTACGGACCAAACGGACTTGGCGGTTGTGCGCAGAGACAACTTCTTTGAGCAACAGCGGGCGAAATGGTGTTTTTCCTTGCAGCGGTGGCAGGTTGCGTTGTACGCCTTACAGTTCCCCCTGTCGTGCTGTAATCCACAAAATCTACAGTTGATGTGGCTCTTGTTGTTGTGACGACTTGGCCCAGCACAAGTTTGCATCGAATCCACTTCGTTTTCCTGGCTTTGCAATTAGCTTCAATTGCTTAATCACTTATTCAGAAGCATGACACAGATTGATCGCCTTGATGAGAGTTAGGTGAGGTTCCCGAAGAAGCCTCTTCATTGAGAGCTGGATTATTTGTTCCTATTACGATTTGATCGCGGGTGAGCGAGTCTTTGATGTCCCAAAACTCACAAGGTATTGCATTGTGGCGCGGAGCTCAGCCTGGAAAACATCGAAGGAGCGATCATTTTGTGTAGTTGTTCGAAATATGTAACGCTCACATTTGTTCGCGGCATAAAATAATCCTTCAGGGCCTTGAGTGTGTCCTTTACCTTTCTATTTTCAAGTTTTTTTGGATTATAAGGAAGTGTTTTCGTTTTCTTTCAATCCTATGACACTCAAAAGTGTAGCAACTTGAACTTTTTCATCCTTCTCTAACAGGCCGCTCGAGATTTCATACAGCTCCAAACTTTCTTTCCATTCGCGCCATGTTTCTGTTAGATTTCGGCTATCCATGTCTAATTCTCTACGAGGTTTGATTTTTTTTCATGTCTGTAATGCTCTGGACCTCACAGAAGCACTCCTGGTACCATGTAATGAGTTGAGGAAGTATAGAACCGACTACAGAGCTATAGAGAACAACTTCAAATGGTTTATTGAATTACCAGGCTAGGTTTACAAGCACCATAAAGTCACGTGATGGCATGACTTCCAGTATGGACGACTCATAAAAATATAACGGTCCTTTTAACAAACTTCCGATAAGAGTTCAAGCACTGAAATATTTGACAAAGCCGCCATTAGTGGAGACTGGACTTTAAAATAAAGTTCTGTTGACAAATAAGCGATTTGCTCGCTTGTTTTTTTCAGAACAAATCTTTCTTCTTACCAAGATCTTCATCAATAAAAGAAAAAATCAAACACTAAAACTTTTCTACAGAGTTTCGTCTTCAAAGTCCGAAATCAAACTAGCCAAGTTTAACTATTGCTAAGAAAGGCGAATTTTTAGATTCGTTGTCCCTTTAATAAACGAATAAATGAGTAAGAAATAAGTAAGTACCGAATAGCAAAAACCACTGCGAAGTTTCATCAAAACCATTGTCATGCATAAACAGAGAGTTCGTTTTACGGCACGAAAATCCCTGAAAAATTCCAAAGTTTACAGTATTTTTAATCGCGAAAATTCGAGAAAACTTGAGGTTTTCACGTTATGAGAAAACCATTGAAAAATTTTGTTAAAACTGGTGTCATAAATAGATCAGGGTCAGTTTTACAACACGGAAATTCCCGGAAAATAACAAGATTTACCGTATTCTACCAATAGGAAAACTCCAGGTTTTCAGTTTACTAGAAAACCGCTGGAAAACGTGGTAAAATCAGCTTCAAGATCGGCGGAAGACAAATGCCTCTATGACAAGCTGAAACTCGCAGCACGGTCTTGGTGTAAAACTTTTTTGCTGTTAATATTTGCGAGGCGGTAAGCCATTCGAGCTACTTCACGCTAAATTAACCGGAAAATGGCGGCAAACATCCCTATTTCCCTTTTTAAAAACCAAGTATTTTAGCCTTCTGTGTCGTTTAAAAACGACTGATTAATTAATTGATTCGAGTAAAATTGCTATTGGTTGTTCGGGTTATCGCTTAATGAAAGCTTGATCATTCTCGGGGACAAAACACCAAACATGAAGTTGGCCTTAATTCACGATTGCGACGCAATAGAGATACTTAGTCTTTTCTGGCAGTAATTCAGATACTTTTGGGGAACTAAATTTAAATGTATGTGCTATTGACTGTGTACTAAATGAGAGGAATATTTTAGAAATTAACCAGCTAAATATATTAAATATAATCACACTTAGTCTTCAGAGCTATAGGCCGGATATCAGGTCCTTAAGGATACTGACAGGAGGCTTTTGAGTGAAGTTTTTCATTGCGGTCGTACAGATACTCAAACCGCGCTTTTAGAAAAACATTATATATATTCTAAAAGTTAGAAGTTCTTATGTAGTTTCGGAGTAACTACCGAATACCCTGCCACTATTGTTCTTGATTTAACCGGGCATTTATTTTTAAAGAACGACGAATGCACAGAAATAAATTACGGACAGTGGCAGGAAAATGCTAATTTATAAATAAATAAATAAATAAATAAATAAATAAATAAACAAATAAACAAACAAATAAACAAATAAATAAATAAATAAATAAATAAATAAATAAATAAATAGATAAATAAATACATAAATACATGAATAAACAAATAAATAAATAAATAAATCAGCCTTGCTCATCGTCCTTCTCGCAGTCAAGGACTGAATTATGAGGACGTGGCTCAAAGAGGTTAGTTTTTCCGCAAGCATTTTATCATTCCATTTTATTCTTGTGCATTAAGTACTTGCTCATTCGCGAAAATTAGTATCTTGAGTGGTTATTAAATAGTAATATGTTTTCATATCCCGATATTGCCTTGGCTTGGCCGCTTTGGCTATTTTATGCTGAAATTTTGAGGGAATTTTTCTATATACATATATATTCATACACTCAGTTTTGCTAGAATAAATTCCTTAGCTGGTTTTAGTAGAAACATGTTCATAAGTTTTAATTTTCATTGGCTTGCCTGAACCAGCAGCTATATTTGGCTATTTCAACTTTTAAAATTACTCTTGGAATTTTGTCCTCAAAAGGTTTCTTAGGTGTAAATTTCATACACGCTTTTCTTTTTATAACTATATAAGAACAAACTTTATAAGAACACTTCACTTAGATTGAGATTTACCCAAAAATTTATAACAAGCTAAGAACAATCACCAGCGTAATTTTGATCAGGCAAATTTAAGAATTTTAAAGAAGATAAGCAAGCTCGTCACGCTCTGGATAAAACAATAACAAACGCACATTTCTTTGCGCCTTTTAATTGTTCCGGGCAACTATTTCACTGTTTGAAAATATTAGAAAAATGAGAACAATATAAGAAGAATCTGAGGCTGAAATTGCCAAAAACTGGTTAAGAGCGCAGCGGACAGTTACTGGTTCTTATAAAAAAAAGTGTGTATACTGTTGCTAGAGAAAAATTTTCATAAATTTTGATATTTCATTAGCTTGTAAGTAAAGCAAACCTACAATCAATAATCTCAAACCGCAGGACCAACTCAAGAACGCTTTAAAACACGTTTTGTTTTACAAAAACAATTTACTGCTACCAATACTTTAAACCTGTTAACGAACTTCACGTTTTCCGCTTTCAAAACTACTGGAAAACTCGTCGTTTTCACAAACTTTACACATTGCGAAAATGCATGGATAACGTGGCGTACAACCAAAGGAAAACGCCGTAAAACGCGGGATAAACTTCGATTACAGAAAACGCAGGGAAAATTGTGATTATCTTGGGATTTTCTTTTCTTGAAAATCCCTCGAAAACTCGGGTTTTTGTGCAGTGAAAAACACAGTTAAAGGTGTCTTACTCGAGCAAGAGTTATTCTTCAAAAGTGTAAAACATTTGAAGCACATTTCCCTTTTATATTGATGTCTGATTTAAGGTATCCTTTTTTCACTTAAAAGGTTTGTGTTAAGTATCCAACATTTTTGATCATCTAAAAATCAATTAATCAGACCGTCTGGTGTTAGTAAAACACAAATCTTAAACGTTTATTCAATAAACCATTTTTTCCGTTTCTTAATTAAACCCTATCATATATTCTATTTACGTACCTGAACTTCCTATTACGAACAGCAATAACGAAAACAACATCTTGAAAACTCTCATCCAAATGTGATGGTTGATCAAAGCGCATTTCGTTTATGTAGTGGAAACTAATAATTTTCCGGCATGTGGTAAAACTCGGACTGCACTGGACTGGACTGGAATGGACTGACCCCTGAAAAACGCGGAGTCAGTAGCGTTTTGTAAAACTCGGACTCAGTCTGTGTTTTATAGTTTTATAAGAAACACGTAAAGTTCGTGGTACGGAGTTCATGTGACGGACAGAGTTTGTCGGGAAAAGCGAAGTGTCCCTCGATGCAGAAGATTTGTAGGTATTCTGTACTAGCAAGGGGAATAGGATACGCTGGTTACAAGTTAGATTAGAAAGAATATTTACAAAAGAATTGCTAATAAAGGAAATAAACTTAATAACACCTTAATTAAACTTTCTGTGTTGTTATTTGTTATCCTATCGCCCGTGGTTAAACCGTGATGCATTTTAAGTGTACGCTGTTTCCGATCATCTCTCAACCGTCACCGCCATTTCAGATATTCTAAACCTTGTAAAGTCGGCCCCAAGCTGTGTCACCCTGTAATAATTGCGCGGTCAGCCAGTTTAACTCATTACTTCATTGTTAAATTTTAAACTAACTGTTTAAACGAAACATCAGGGTAGGAAATCTTTTTCGCTCTTGGATTGAGGGCGTGAGGACCACACTTCCATAAAAGGTAATCATCGTGTCCCAATTTCCAAATAAGGTAATTATCTAGTTCCAGAATAAATAGCGACAAAAAAAAGTAAATCGATCTTTTTCTTTGGTTCCGTAACATCGATCGGCTGGTTGTACGTGGAACTCTTTTGCTCTTTTTAGAATATTTATAATACTTTTACGAACGATGGAATTAAAAGCGTTCTTTTAAGAACAAAC
>JAOEHV020178910.1:2291-23998 GCA_025447995.2 Isaurus tuberculatus | reverse complement strand
TAATTTTTTTAGGACTATATCTTTCACTGTTAGTTGCTTGCCAACAATATGCTACTTCATGACATCAAAGCTGTTTCCAATGAAACTGTGACTATTGTGTTTTTTTTGCCTTGCAAAACAATAGTTTATAAACGACCAAAAACATATAACCATTGTTTAATTCTACTCATTTGTTGAGGATTGTTTTAAGAATTTTACTTACATCTTGTGATAGAAACGGTATTATTTGAGCACATATTGTATTCAACCGTTTGGCTATTTCAGTCTGAAAATAAAAAAAAGAAGAAAATATTTATATCAATTCAATTTCATCACAATACACTAAATTATGGATTTTGAGATGATTTGTCTCTGTCACTTTTACATACTAAGATCTGTTCCTATTGGGACAAAATCATACCGTAAATTAAGTGATTATTTTAAAATAGAGCTTTTCTTCTGTGCTGGATGAAATAATTACTGTAAGAACCTCAAAAACCATAGAAAGTACTAAAATGCCTGAATATCAGAATAATGGATGCTTCTGAAACTAAACATCCATCATAACAAATAAATGTTCATTTTTAAGAGGCTTTTCATTTGCTTGTCAAATAGAAAGTTGACCTTGATAAATTTACAGATTTATGTATGTCATCTCCTAAGATTTTGTTAATTATTATAATTATAAATAGAAAACATAATGGCATACTCTTGTATAGAAATAGAAGTTTACATAATCACTAAATGGCGCAGCATTATCAGTTCTAACAAAGTCTTCTGGAATTTTGGATAAACTGTATGAGAACAATTTAAATTCTATCAGAAGCTTTCACACCTCCCACAGTAGAACAAACATCTGAAACCCTTCCCAAAAACCACAACAAAACCATTTAGCCAAAGCAATGCAAAGTCCAACAGGATGTGGTTAAAATGGAGCAGTATACACATTCTGGTAACTCCTACACATTGAATATTAAAGGTTTCATGCTACAACAAAACCACAAGAGTTGTCTATTAATAATTTCCTGTAATATTGGCCTAGCTGTCAACCCTTGTGAATTTACTCTGTTTTTGTGGTTCTTGTGTTTGGCTGAGTTGTGAGCTATTTCCTGAGTTGGACTTGTCTGAACTTATGCTGTTTTATGTTTGAATGGCAACTGATAAATCTAAGCTTTCATTTAAAATCTTCCAAATGATTAAACACAGATCTTTCTCAATAGTCTTGTTAATATAAAATGGAGGTGCATTCACACTAAACAACTGTTAGATAAAAGAGAAATTGCTTACAATTACTTCTAACAAAATGGAATGTACTTGTCAAAAAACTCAATAGATATCTAGAATAAACCTAAAAATTATGTGTTAAGAGTTTCTCAAATTTTTAATGATGAGCAAACTGATGCAATTAACATTTAGCAATACCATCATAAATCCGTTTTTCAAATTCATTGTGCATCACTAAAATGAAATAAATCATAAATAATGAAAAAACAAGTAATAACTTCTGAAATTACTCTTTAGTATTGTTGATCTTAATTGCTTGGTATGAAATGAATTAATGAAGTGGTTGAATTTGTAGTATTAATATTCTGTAAAACAACCTGCATGGATCTCAATCAGGCAGAAAATTAAATAAATGGTGGTAAACTTATTGACTTTCTTTTGAACTTGTACAAGAGGCATTTAACCTAATCACTAGAGGGTAAACTGTTTATATGGGTGGGAGGGTGGTGTAAGGGATTTCCTGATCATCTGGTAATAAAATAATTGGTACTAACACAGCATTGCAGCTAGACTTAAAATAAGACCTAAGGCTAAAAATAAAGGTCAGAAAATAGAAATGGTCCCTGTTCGCCATGAACAACTGGGTTATTGAAATGATTAGCTCTAGCTTTTAAATTGTATGTTCTCAGCTGCAAATATCTATTTTTATATAAACTAAGGCAATATATTCAGAAGTGCTGAATTTCACCCCCTAGTTGTAAGGAGACTTTGGTACTACTTTTAGGGTTGGATGTATCTGTAAGGAAAAAAAATAGTTGCCTCTTTCTAAACGATTTTTCAAGCATAATAAAAAATTGTGAAGTCCTTTCTTTTTGTTGACGAAATCTACACACTTTCCACTTTTCTTTAGTAAACTTGCCATGATTAAAATGTTCAAGGGAAATCTAAAAGTTAACATAATTAAAATTAAACCAATTACCCATCATGTAAGGGCCAAGCCGAAAGCAAACAACTTAATAAATCCCCACAATTAGGACAAGGTATTGAGCTGAAATATGTAAATAGACTTATTCAACTGTTTAAAGGTCCATAGTTATTGTAATTTAAGCTATGGAGCGGAACCTAATAGATTTTCTTTTTTAATAAATTTAAAAAAAGAGATGGTAGAACAAAACAAGAACCAAACTATGATTTAATGTAAACTGCTTTACTAACTCTAGTAAAAATCTGTTATTACACTCCCATGGTGACAAATGCTTGACCAGTCTTGTAAATGTAATAACAAATTCTGTTTCTTATGTGTTAAACATGTTTGTACTTGTTCAATCAAATGTTAGGGCTGCTAAGTTGTTAGGTTACACATGAAAAACATTCAATTTTGAAAAAAAGCACCAAAACACTATAAAACTAAATGTATTTTATTGAAAAAATCACCAGCAGTTTTTGTAGGTTTTATTGTTTGTGTTAATTACGGCAGAGTTTGTCTCCGCCAAACTGTATGTAACACAAAACAAAAATCACATGATGTGTATAAATGTGAAAGAAGTTTATTCATGTTCTCTGTGGCTGTGTGTGTTAGTGAAGTCATTTGTGGCAGCTGTATACAGTAAGCTTAAAATGTCACTCTGAAACTGATTAGCTTTGTCTCTATTCATCAATTAAAATTGTAAAAATATTGCAATTTTCCCAAAGAACCAGTTGGTGGTACAGTTTATTGCCTGAGCTAAAATAAAACAACAAAATTAGAAAAAATTTCAGTTCAAAACAAATGGCAAGTGATAATCAAAACTTTAATGAATCACTAAAACACCTTTAGATTAAAAAAAAAAAGTTTTTTGTTCCCGAGGAAATTGTGTTTTCTTGAATTAAAATATTAGCAGATGTAGAAGACAAATATAAACAAGATCAAACCACAAATGCGGTTTATGACAAGAAGTCCTGAATATTTCCTTTTTGTTGCCATCAATTAGCACCCAACCATTACAAAAGCGGATCAAGCAACAGAGCTATAATCTGAAATGGCACTCATAGACACAAGAGCATGGAAGCCACTTAAAAGATCTCTATTAAATCTACAGAGGGCGCGACGGAAGGGATTATTTGCATAAACAATCTTGAAAATTCTTGTCAAACCAACTCCAGATAAAGCTTAAAGTGATAAGGCAAATATCGGGCTAAACTTTGGTTTATGCAAGGTCAATGGATTACGAAAGCCTCAATGAATACGGATTTCCTAACACGTCAAAAACGCTCCCATTTTTATGGCCTCCGTTGTGTCTTAGTTGTGTATTCATGCGAAAACAGACTAATTGTCTTTAAATCGCACGTAATCCACAGATAGTTTTCATCTTAAAATACGCAACTCAAAAAGCTTCTTATTTGCAGTTCGTAAAGTATTGTGTACATACAATTTACATTTCGGAAGGGTGAAAATGTAAACTATTAGAACTTGTCAACTCCCGTTTACACAAGAAGTAATGTAAAACTTTTGTTGAACTTTCCATGACGCCAAAAATTAATCCTTTCAGAATAGGTAGATAAAAAAAGGTATACACACTTTACTCGGCGTTTCCGTTTATTGTAGTTGACGAGTGTTGATCAAATGTCAGTGGACTTACCACAGACAATTTGACCCCTAAGCCATTTGGTAAACGCATCTATCAACAACAGGAATTCTGTAGGCACGTATCGAGTGCTAAAAAAGTGCCGACCTTTTGATCGCACTCACACCAATCTAAGGAAGTTTCAACAAAAAAATTAACCACTCAAAAAGTGGGTATTGGCTTCCATCGATAACGTCTCACTTACCTGCTTATGCATTTCAACATTTAAGCCATATGACATCTCATAGTACTAAGAAAGAAACGGAAAGAATTGTAAAGTTGTGAGGTGTGAGGTCGGAAACCGTTTAACTGTTGGGATACCCTTCAACAGCACAAGAGCAGCTAATACGATCTCGCGAGTTCGCGCCAAATGGAGTAAAACAGACAATTTTTGAATGTGATCTACATCTCTTTACGGGAATTAACTAGCAAGCCTCTCTTGAGACACAATAGATTCCAATAACTTCAGATCTTGGTGATTTCGTGGATTAAATGTATTAAACGTCAACTGAATTTTCTTCAATAAATATAACTCCACTATCAATTGCAAATTAATTACACGAGACTTGCTCCATTATTACACAATTAAAAGGAAAGGCCGCGGGCAAGAATTGCATACGAACTATTAGTGCCAGAATAATTTGTAATCAGGCGACTAAACTGCTGGAAGGAATTCACAACTTTAAACCCAAATCCTCACAAACGTCACATTTAAGTAAACAACCGAGTATATGACCGCTTTAAACACAAATTTTGATTCTCAAACAATACTGCGATTCAAGACAGTTCCATTATATTTTCTTGTCAATAAACGCGCGCACACTCACATAAATTTTTGTCTCGCCACCAGAAAGGGAAAAAACCTATGTAATGTTTTTAAAGTCGATTATTTATTGCAACTTTTTAGGGTGTAAATTATCATATGGACTAAAATGAGAAAGCAAACCTACCATGACATAGTGTCTCTGCATTTCTGTCTTTTCACTTGCTAACTTTTCACATTCTAACTTCAAACTAAAACGCGAATAACACATTCATAATGTCAATATTGTGTTGAAAGCCAGCGATAAGATTAACTTTGCATGACCTGAAAGATATATCGCAGCCGAAATGAATTCCGTGTGAAGCACAAGGAAGAGAATTTAAATTTTTTTTCCATTTGGAAAGAAGCTTATTTTATCCGAGATGACTTATAATCGCGCGACAAAACACAACCAAACCAGGCCGTGTTTTTGAACTCGTGTGAAGTCATGCAGTGAGTTGAAACATTTCAACGCTACCAAACCAAAAATAAGGGCAAACTTTAAACTTACTTGTGGTACTGTGCCTGAAGAAAATTAAATTCTTCTTTTATGCGATCGCAGGAGTCTGCTACTGTAAATTTAAACGGTTGTCCCGATGGTTGGTGTGGTGTCTGAAGGAAAGAATATATCAAGGTTATTTTTGAAGATTCAACCGCCACGAAAGCTCTAGGTGTCACATTACGAAGATTGTGTCTTTCAATAAGGAGACCAGTTCGACACAACTCTCTTGTATATATATCTTACCGTATGGCGACTTTGATACATTGTACTCGCCGAGCCGTGTAGCACTACAAACAGAGCAAACGAGAGTTAAATTTTTGCCCAACGCTTCAGAAAGCCGTCAAGGGCTGCTTAAGACTCGGACAGTCAGAAGTACTCAAACATTTTTCTCTGTACTAACACCAACCGTCGCTCCCGCTACTAAAGCAGCCGACTCACACAAAACACTGCAACTCCACAAAACTACTCCGTATTCTTGTTCTAAGAATAACTTTCACTTCACTTCCAAACTTGCTCTCCAAAAGTTCCTGTTTCAATTTGGCGTCGATATTTGAAAGTATTTTGCGAAAACCCGTTCACAAGTCGTGAGCAAATATCTGCCTTGAAATCGACACAGCCAAGTGACACGGTTAACTGCGGCACGCGGTCCATTCGTTGTAACACCATAACACCCTTGGGGCCGTCCATATATGGCAAGTCACCGACCACTGTTTAATCTATATTTATTGGCTATCTAGTCAAAACCAATCAAACATGACCAACATTACGCCACTCACTAAAATATCCCACGTGGGGTCATCTTGTGGGGTAAACATTATCCAATCATCGTCAAGAGCGTGCGAAAAAACAGTTCTAACACCTGCATTCTTTTCTCATAATGGGATCAAGTATGTCACTCAAACTTTAACGAGCTGCTTCATCCGTCAATCAAAGTAACGTGGTACAGTGTTGACAAAATTAAGCCCCGCCTTCCACTTGCTTTATCAAACGAATGCTTTGTAAATTGGTTCCCAATATCACTAAACTAAACAAAATCAATCGTGCGCGAAGATGTTCGGTAAATTATTAGCACTCCGTTGTAGATGAGTAAAAACTACGCTCGAAATATTTTTGCGCGTATAAAAACTAAAACCTATTGCGATGCTTTCTCCTCCTTTGATATCTGAAAGCTCTTTCACCACGTCGAAGCGTCAAGACCTATGGTCGTCTGGCGAATTGATGGGGAGGGTTTAATTCATGCCTTCCGCTGGGCGATGAAGTCGTCGCACTTCAGAGCAAATTATTTTCACTGCTAGTAATTTTAATGTTGTGTGAACTCATTCGGATGCTTCATAAAATATTTGATTTTGTAATCAACAAATGATGCGAGGGCGAAGGCGGATTTGTCACTTCGATAAGCGAATAAATTATGCCCTTCGGCTTACAACAAATATGTGCTATTTCGGCGCCGTTTGGTCTACCAGTGGACACATTGATTTTCAAAGATAAAGCCTTAATTAACACAATAATCGGGTCCTGAGTGTTGCTTATTAGTGTCGGTGTAATTACGTAAATTACTAGGTCTAATCGCAATAACGACTTGGGAATTATAATGAAAAACAGCTAGGTCACGTGGGTTTAAAAGAACATACTGAAGGCTAAACTGGTCCCCTTATTGGTCGAACTACTCAATAGGCTTACTGACACTAATATAGCCAAAACAATTGACCAATTTAGGCACAGGAGCCAATGTTTATAAAAGTGACACGTGCTTAAATTCTATATTCGCTGATGTATTGAATTCTTCAGAGATAAGTTGGCTTTGTCTGTTACGAAGGCAAATATGGTGAGGGCAGTGCAATTAAGCCTGACAGCACTTAAATCGAACCATTTTGCTGTCTATTGCCAGATGTGTTTGACTAGCCCTCTTTCGATTGCTTGAATTTTAATGTCGCCACAAAAACATTTTTAACTCGTTTGTTTTTCACCATTGACAAGTTATGTCAACTGGCACGATGACGTCTGTTCTGTACCTCTCAGCGGTAACTCTCTATGAGCTCTTGCTGCTGTTGACAATCGAGTTGTTTTTACAGTCTCATCGAGAACTGTTTGGGGGTGTTTTTATAAACGGGTAGAATTGCACGATCACGTATTTTTACCTACATCAACGGTTTATTATGAATAATTTGTGCTATGATGATCTTCCTTTGAATGAACGGAACTCTTAAAAACCAAAGTAGCTTTTGTGGTTAACGTTGACGATAAAGTGCGTGATTAAAAAGTCTGTGGCAAGCGGACATGTGTGTTTCGTAAAACCGCAAATTTTCATCGACAGTCTCCCCGAGTATTTAGTTTACTTATGACAAAATTGGATTCAAACAATGACTGCAAATCTTTTTAGATTGTGCTTGTTAGTTGTCTGATGTTTATTTTCAAAACTTTGAAATGGTACAGTTTTAAAGCTCATTCAAAGCGGACGCCAGTCAGGGTTTTCAAAAGGAAATGTTTTAAACTGATTAACGCAAAGAAAAAAATCGTGCGTAAGGTTCAGGGCTATTTTCGTTCGCGGTTTCGTCGTGGCATATGCTGAAAATAAAAATCAATCAAAACGCAATGAAGTATCCACAAAAAACTCTAGAAATTTGATCTATTTTATTAACAAGCCTTGCCCCTTATGTGCGAAAGCCGCAAGAAAATAAACCATGATTTCAATTTTTAAAAGCATATTTGGTTAAGGTGACTCTCCAAATATTGAACGAGCGAAAACAAAAGCCCGCAGTTAATAATAATGTCTCCTGGTTACTGGTCTGTGACGTATTAAATTAAGAAAAGGAAGTACAATAACAAGTTGATAGAAAATGTTTTGTTTTACTCGTGGTGTGAAGTGACTGCCACAAAACCCACTAAATTCGTCTGTGTATTTGAAAAGGCGCGTTCAAGCAGAACGGAATGGCTTCCTCGCGGTTTGCGGCCGACACATGAATAATTCACACATGTTAAATGGGAATGTTTGTAAAACACAGCTGCTTCGAAATATTTCTCTTATTGATCTTGCGGATGGCAAAGAGGAAACCGCATAGATATTGCCCCGGGTTTCCTTAGAAATCGCTAAGTTTGTGAAGAAAGCCATCTTTTCACAACTCAACGCGTTCGTAAAAATCAAGTGGAAACCAGAGTAAGAAAAAAAAAAACAGATCGAAATGCGTCATTGAAAATATCTTGTTACAGCATTGATCTTTCAGTAAATGGAGAAGCATCTGCGATGACAGACAGCTTTTATCTTTTAATAATAAAAGCAAGCTGTTTTAGCTAACCGAGAAAGGTTGTCCGGAGAGATGAAAACGATATCTCTAAAGAGCTTCAAATGCCTGCCGCGAGAGTGAACCGTCAAAATATACGTGTTGACAAGAAAAGCGAAATTTCGTCGAATTTTCATCCGAGACCGCAAGCCGAGCGAAGTACAACGTATTTCTGTTGTGAAGCGAACTGAAATGATTTCATAAAAAAATTTAGATGCAAATTGGCGAATAAATAACATTGAAACTAAAATATTTTCAAGGCGTGTCTGTGCAAAACTAGCGAGTTTAATAAACAATTTGAAATGTTTCGTTTTTGTATTCCGTATCGAACTCTTGAAAAACAATGCATTAGATATTTGTATGTTATCTGCATTTTACGCAGATTACAAACAGATATACACTTGCTTTTTATTTTTAGAGTAAATTGACGCAAAAAGAAAAGATGAAACCGTAAAAATGTTTTAAAAATGTCTTTCCACGCGTTATTTTTAATTATTGGTATATCTTTTAAAACATCCTCGCATCTCAATTTCATTGGCAGTTGCAACAAAAAGACGATATTGACAAACTAACTGGCTAAGTAAAGATTTTTTGGTATTCGTTCAGGCTTGACACTATTTTCAATTAGTAAGAGGTTGAATTGTTCAAGCACCCATATAATAAATAGCAATTTGCCACGTTTAGCAAACCGCCATAAATTAAACATTTTTTAAAGATATCTTTCACACAAAGTCGATTAGGTTGACTCCGGGAAAGTAAATGCTAACTTCCCTTGGGGATATTGAGATAATTCATGCACGAAGTCATTGAGTTGTTACAAAAAATGTTAACCCTGAAATGAAAAACTGCATTTGAATGGCTTCTCTCACAGAGTGAAATATGTTCATTTCAATATTTTGGAAAGTACAAAAGATTTTGCAGATTTTTGTATGTTTATTACGTACGTTACTGGTTTTCGCTTTCATTTCTATATTGGCTTCTGTAAAAAGTTATTTTCCCTCGATAACACTTTTGTAAGCGCTCAAAAGAAACTACTTGCCATCAAATTAAATCAATTCGTAATATCTGCTCGTATGCAAAACAGTATGGCAAATTATTTGCTCAGATTGTAACAAAACATCTTGACAAAGAAAAACCTCATTATTTCTTTGTTTTTGCGCCTGTTCTACAAACACACCTTAGGCTTAGAAGATCTCGCTTGTATAATGAACTGTATTTTTCAGTAGATGAAAGTCGGCAAACAAAACTTTATCAAGTGTTGAATCAATGAATACTGTATGCAAAGAATAGTTCAATTATAACTCTACACTCTAATGGTTTCTTTCTATATTCGAAAATAAGTTGAGGCATAATGATTGAAATACTCTGGAAAAATATACAAGAAACATTTTTTACTGGTTAACTTAGACTTTAAAAAACTCTTACAGTTTGTATATTTATTGAGATAAGATCAGGCAAAAAGATTTTGCTTTATCTGCATTATTTATTGATTTCTGATATGGAGAAAAACAAATTTCAGTTAGGTTAAACTGAACGTCTATTTTGCGACAGGTTGGAAGCCGGCGGGCAACAAAAACTATCATAGCATTTAACTGTTAAGAAAAAAACTAAAAATGACAAAACCTAAATGAATTTTTACAGCTCGAACCGAACCGTTTTTATAACAAAATAAACACAGAAGATTGACCCTAAAAATCTTCGTATAAACTATTTCTATTTCTGTAACTATGATTCTCCGAAACTGCATGTATAGTATAGAGTTACATTAACAATTTATTCAGTTTATTGGCCTTTGTTTTTTTTAAAATATCCAAACAAATCATACAAAATACTTTGGAATTAATTGCTACAAATTAAGAAAATACTGAAAAATTGACTTTAAGGTTATCTTTATGGCAACGTTCCACTTTAAAAATCATTACAAGAAAACAAAATTCTGAATGTTAGATGAAATGATCCCCCAAAATAAGATAGAAAAATTTGCCGATTCTATGTATATATCTATATATAGGAAGATTTACCAAAATTCAGGCCTCGAATTGTCTTTCTAACGATCGATTAATTTAAAATTCGAGTAAAATTAAGTAAAGAATTACTTCTGAGTTTTTTAAAAAGAGGCGCTATCAGAAGCTTTATTTAAAGTGTTTAAATATCCGGAAAGTTCTTCCTGCATGTTTATACTTTGTTTGCACTTAAAAAGCAAAGCAACAATTATTATTTATAATAGGATTTCATACTTTTTCTGACCGCAGTAGGATAACAGCAAAACATCGGTCTATCCATAAGATAACATTAAGAACTGTGATAAAGTTGAACGTGCAATACAATATAATTATAAACATCCCAGTGAGAAATCGGCGGCTGGCTGTCTACCATTTTCTAACATAAATTCAAGAAACAGTTCTGCAAAGTTATCTAAATTCATAAAAATCGGATTAGATATGATCTTTAAAGTTTAGTATTTCAAAACAAAAAACTTTAGGCTTTTAAAGATTGCAAAAATTAAAAAAAAAATAAATAAAATAAAACCACGTGGTAATGGTTTGTCGGAAGCCTTTTTTTCTTTTTGATTTTCAAAGCGGGTCGGAACTCCATAGTTGTTTATCGAATGGGCTCGATTAAGAAACCATATTGTTTTATTTTCCTATCGGCAAGCTACAGGAGGGATGTAATCAGATGGAGTTTGGATAACAGAACTGTATCTTTACCGCCGCCTTTAAAATTTTATTAAGTTTTATCTTATCTCGTGATGTCGATTTGCGATTTTCATTGATACGGATAAAAGTATAGAATAATTGCGTGCTACTGTGAATCGGATCCTAGGCATGATCTTTAGGTCGAAAATAGGATTAAAGTCAATTGAAAACACTTTCACCAGCTGTGGTTAAAATGGAAGATTTTTATGAAGATAATGAATATAGTGATGATGATATTTGTTGTGATGGTGAAAATCGTGGTGATTTCCCACCAAGTCTCGGTATTTTGAGGGGGGAGGGGGGGGAGGTACAGAAAATATTAATTTGTGAGTATATTATTTATGAGTCAAAACGCTCTTAGTTCACACTTCTTCTTGGGTGGTAAAAACTGCGTCATAAACAAGAAATTTTAGGCGTCATGTTTTTCTTTTTTGAGTAGTTAAAAGTAGTGGCATATCGTTCTGTTAAGTCTCTGTGTGTCACAGACCATTTTTCACCATTTGTTTAGAGAAGCGTGGGTGGTTGTGCTGTATGGGCTGGTAATATTTAACGTGTGTAATTTTTAGCAACTTAGAGACTCTATGGCAACGTGAATGGCGCAGCTGGTGACATCTTTACATCCGTTGAACATTTGTTTGATCTTCTTTTCTGCTAACTCAGCTTTAGATCCTTAAGAGGTCGGTAAAACAAGCGCTATCGATATTTTATTAAATTCGGAAGATGTAGAAGTAAGCGAGGCCGGTGCAACCGCTCCAGGGGTCAAAGTTGGCAATTTCGTATTTTTAGGGATTTTCAGAGAAAAATCGAAGTTATTTTATTGAAACGGTATTTTTAGGAGTGCAAAAACAAAACGACAAAGTCTTATTTTTTTCGGTTTCATTTCTGCGTTTATTAAAATCATTCAAAAGAAAACTAAACAAACAAATGAAATTATAGCGTGTTTTAATGTTGTATTTGTTAGGGATCATTTTTTGCTATGAGGTATATTTTAGGGTCGAAAATATTTACTCTTTGGTATTTTTAGGGTATTTTTTCACATTTTCCGACGAGCATCCCTATTCTTTTTACCCCGAATACCCCCCCCCCCCCGGGGCAATCGCTATAGCACGGCTTCGAAGAAAACGGGAAAGGCGGCCAAACAAAAGTCAGAACGAATGTCGTGAACACCGGAGCTAGTTCAGTTACTATTAAAATACGCGTCTAGGAATATTAAACTAAATGTGTGATGGATGATTTTGAGTAGGATCTGCAGCTGTTGTACTAGGAAGTTACCTCGGTCAAGAGAGTTAACAGTTTTTTGCATATAAATGAATAAATAGAATATAACCCGCCTAACCTAGTTACCACGTCATTGGCTAAAACGGGATAAGCTCACTAAAGCCAAAAGAAGTAAAATAATCTATAATCTTATGGTTTTTTGACGGCTAAAACTGTAAACAGCTTTAGTCCACGAAGTGTTATAGTTTTAAAAATATAAGTTGAGGAGGCCATACGAAACTAGTTTAAAGACCTGCAGCCACAAATACGGGCATTAAGGCCACGTTGGTAGCGGGCATTACCCCTTAAATCTACCGTAAATAAAATTGAGCCTGATGTAGTTTGTCAGGGATCACCCAACCCACTAACGCTGATAAGCAAGATTGTTTTCCCACACAAGATAATAAGAAAAAGTGAAAGCGTAATGCTTGTGGGATGTATATTGAATAGTTTTGATTCTAGAACGTATGTGCTACCTGCTTGTAATTATCATTCAAGCCACATCCCACAAGCATTACGCTATCACTTTTTGTTATATCTTGCGTAAAAATTAATGATTGGTAGCTGTGTCAGGCTGACAAGGCCCTGCCATGCAGTAAACGACAAGTTATGCCGTGCTAATTAGCCCTAAGTCCTAGCCAAGAAAGCTAACCCGTCAGTATAGTGGGAAAACCCTGACGTTCTACCACACCGAAACCGCTGTCCATTGCTGTTAACATTAGGCTCACTTTTATTCATGGTAGATTTAAGGGGTAATACCCGCTACCAACGTGGCCTAGTGCCCATATTAGTGGCTGCAAGTTTTGATACTAGTATACATATGTGTTACCTGAATTGTATTTATTATTCAAGCTACATCTCACAAGCATTACGCTTTCCCATTATAATCATATGGTCAGCTAAATTGAGATTGGTCGCAGCCCTAACGGCCCGAAAATTATTTTTGTTTTTTAAAAAAAAACTGACATCAGAGCTCTGTGGCTAAACTTGATAGGGAATGAAACAGAGTGCACAGACGCCCAAACTACCCCCCTCTGCTTTTGGTAGTTTGCTGCTTTTAATTTGAAAATCAGAATAAATGCAAATGTTTTGAAAAAAGATCGAGAATCAAAAGAACCTTGAGTCCTATAGCAGAGGTAAAATAATTAAAGATTGAAAACTGCGTGAGCTAGTGGTGTAAAGTAAGATCTTTTATCCTTACCAAATTGCGACCGGGGTTTGAACCTGGCACATTGTGGCTGGAAGGCAGATGTCTTACTAGCTGTATGCCTACAACAACCATGCCGCTATACGTTTTACCAAGGAAGCATGTACTTTTAGAAACCGAGGGAACAAACAAAAATTTATATCGCGGTACAGCCGGGTATTTGGCTGGAACTCGGAGAGCTTACCACCTGCGTCAACCGTTTCATCCTTATTTATGATATACTGAAACATGAATGGATGTCAATTTTGAATTGAAATAATTTCTAAAGCAGAGAAGAGTACTTAATCTAAAAATAAGTACGGAGCAAAAATAATTAATGAGAGCTGAAAAATTTCGTTTACAGGTAAAAACATAACTCAGAAGACAAGAAAAAGCTAGTAGAATAGAATCAGGAACAAAATACAAAAAGCGTCTCAATAGCAAACAGTTTTGAAATTCAAATTTGTTTAAGGAATAATACAACTTTTAGTATCGCCCCAAAATATCAGCGCAGAATATCATACAAAATATCAATGGACCATTGCAAATCCTGCTTTCAGATTAGCATGGTTACTAAAATTTTCACTTTCGCTAGATAGTGTTTTTCTTCAGTTTCAAATGAATACTTTTTCACTCAGTATTTGTTAATTTTCTTATTTTTTCTTTTATCGCCTTGTTGCGTGATAATATAACAGTTAGATGTCTTGGCTTAATGGACTAATTAAGACTCCCGTATCATCGACTATTGGCCCGTCGTCCATTTGTCTGTATTTACTTGCCCTTTTTCCCTGTCTCTAAACGGTTTTTCTTTATATTTTTTAGGCAGATTAATTAAATTTAGCACCATTTGAAAAATTTTTAGCACAGTTTTTTTTGTTTAAAAAAGATTATGTTATCACTTTGTCAAGCGACCGTAATATATGCTACAGTTCTTCCTTCCTCGTCTTTTAGCCTTCGAGTTTTAGGTTTCCACTAAATGTACTAAACCTCAAAAATTAGAGGCCTAAAAAGCCCAAACTCCGTAAAGCAAACAATCAAGCGTTGACTAACTTTTTGTACTTTTTCTGTTCTTGGTATTTTTTAAGCATGATATTGATCCCATTTTAATTTTGTAAATGACAAATGTGTTTTTATTTTTTACGTGTTCAATTACCCGTTTTTCTAATTTATTCATCGGTAATTCTAAAATAAATATTGGCCAATTTTGAGCAGGAGAAGCACTACCTTCTGGTTTTCGTCTTATAACGCCGCACAGAGTTGAAATGTAGTTGTTTCCTTAACTTGTATGGCATTGTTTCTGATTTTCAACCGTTGTCGATCGGGTAAGCTATTTGGAAAATTTCGGTGAAAAATTTAAAGGTATCTAGGCAAACAATATATGCGAGATTCGCGCTCAACGTTTGCGCAGGGCAAGTTCACTCTTGATTGGTATATAGAATTTGAGATCATTCTTTTTTAGAGTGAAAGCTGAAAGTCACAGCATGTATACTGATAACATTCCATTTCTTGCTTGAAGAAAGCTTACGTTTTTACTTATTTCAGACTATATTTTGCCTATCCTTTCTCATATTCTAACTACATTTGCTCTCAAAAAACGAAATGCAATATAAAGCGTACGTGGTGTCTATCTTCAATGAAACTTTTACTGTACGTCTAACAACATTTTTTTTTGTCTTCACTATTATCTTTTTTATTTTTAAAAGGAATGTTTCACCCAAATGGTTTTTGTTCGCTTTCCTTTACTTCAGAACTCAATGAAGAAAAACGGCAAGTTTTAAACCAAACCAACTCCCGTTTTAAAAATTGCGAGTAATAGATCGATCGATCGATAGATAGTTTATTAAAATTATTATTAATATTGCTTTGAGTTTTAAACAAGAAACAAATGAATGAAACGAAAGCCATACGATACTTACAGATCTACTTACAGCGTTTCCGTGACTGCCAAGAAATGCTCCTGATAAGTCCGACAAAGTCAAAGATCAACAAAGAACCAGCCAACCGCCAAAGTTTAAATTTCTTCAATTTCCGTATTTCAAATAATTGAAATGTTGTAAACTTCCACCAATCCCCATAATGTTTCGTAACTTGATTGGAACTAAATAATAATGATTTGCTTTTTTAATATTGTGATACCTTTATAACATACAGGAAGCGAAAGTGACAACTCACATCGCGGTCATACGTCTGCGCATGTGCAAAAAGTGACCCTGGTCTGTACAATCTCGTTCCCAGAGCCACGATCCTTTTGGTCAGCGCCGCGAATCAAGAGCTCTGGCCAGGACCGATTTTCGGGTCCGCGAATCGCGGACTTCCGGTTAAATGCGCAGCTCTCGTAAGGATGGAAAGCAGAGTAAGCTTTGGCGGAAAAGATGGTCACACTTGTGATTAAATTTCGGCAAAGCCGGGGAATCGAACCTGGGAACATGTGGTTGGAAGGCATATATCTTACCAACTGCGCCAACCATGCCGCTATATTATTATTACATTCAGTTAATTGACAAACAAATAAGAGGGGTGTGTATGATTGAATGATGGAAGGAACTTGGGGGTAGAGGCTACGGTCGATCACACAAAAAATTCCAGAGTTTAAAATTAGAAATTAAATGATTATTTCCGTTACTAGCTTAAATCCCATTTGAAACACAAAACAAAATTACGCTAATACAACTTCAATAGTAGATTTTCGATAAATTGAGGAGTTAGTTGGGGTCGATCACACAAAAGACATCCAGACAGTTCAAAGTTACTATTTATTAATCATACCCGTAGTATTAATATTTTAAAACTTGAGCTATTCAGCATGCTCCTAATGTCTTTTAGGACCAGTGTGTCTTAATGTCAATCGGTAAAGATTGATTGGCTGAACAAAACTCTAACTTAAAGCTGCAACTGAATAACTACCAATAAAACTTAATTGAGGGCACGAACGTCACAAACTTGACAGCTACTTTGATAATTTTGTTACATAGAAGAGAACATAGAAGTTATTTATGAATAACTCCAATCTTTTTTCAATTAATGAGTTTTTTATCTATTAAGTTTTATAAAGGCAAAGATACCATATTTCATAAGGAAGTAAACATTTATTTAACCTGGCCTTTACGAGGTACAAAAACACTCAATTTAAATGATTTTTCTCTCAAGACAAACAAAATGAATGGTCATTTTAAAAATTTTCACTAAGTGCTGGGAAAGAGGTAGATTAAATAACACCAATCATTTATGTTCTACTTTTCAAGACAAAGAAAATGAATGATCACTAGAGAAATTCATAATCGGCAAAAATTAAGAATTGATGGAGACTAGTTTTAACATTCACATGCTTAAAAAGTGTTTCAAAGCATCAAACAAGCAACTATAACTTGCTGCTCTCTCGATGAAATACATAGCACTACAGAGCAGTTTATTACTCAGTGTAAGACAATTTCCTTAGCTAGAACTTCTTTTGCCCTCGAACTTACTCTTAAAATATTGTACTTGTTACAGGAATAAAACTATGTATTAGAGAGAAACATTATCCTCTATTCAATTGCATGGAGAATTATCTCTGTATTACACAGCCAGCTTTAGGTTTAGTAAAGGCTAACTTTCTGATCATGAAACGCTTGCTTATGTTAATTCTGGCAAGAGGGCGCCACTTTTATCTTACACAGCTCGATTTTTAATAGATCCTTTGTCGAAAAAGAAAACAAATGAAAATTTTGTTGATAGACTACAATGAAACTTCTTTTTTCCAGGAATCTTTTCAAAGTTTTTTTTTCTACCAACCCCACGCCCCTGTGCTTTTGGCCAGCAGTTTCGTAAAGTCGTTCGAGCGAGCTCGTCAACCAAACTTTCATATGTTTCGGCTGATTCTGAGGGAAGGAACAAAACTGCTCGCAGTCTTGTCCACTGGACTTTGTGAGAAAGAGAATTACTCACATTTTCCGACGCTAAAATTTAGAGTCAAAAAAGAAACCCAATCGGATGTGGTCGCCGAAACGCATTTTCCTATAAAACTCCTAAACTTTTCCTTCTGGTTTTTAAAAACCTTAATTATTAAACCGTAATTCCAAGAAACTATCACTCTGGTTAAAAACGACTTTACAATTTTTAATCAAACACTGAGAATAAATCAAAAGTAGTTGTTATTTAGCGAGTCCCTGATTCGGCCACATTCCTTTTCTAGAATTTGAAAATCGCTTGATACAAATAAAATTACGTATTTTTGCTTCACATCAACAAGGAAAACTGCAAGCGTTATGCTAGAATTCAATTCTTACACAGTGTTGGTGGTGTTTATGAAATCCTATCTTGCTTCCCGTAGGACTGCACATGCTGCTTCTTAAGTGTATTTTAATCTGCTAAAATCTTAGCGTAAAAACTTTTCATACGACTAGTGAGAGCCATAAAGGGTGCTCTTTCTCCAACAGGTAATTAAATGATAGCTCTCACTTTGATCTTAAATCGCCTTAGTGACTATCAAGAGCATAATAAAATGAAAAACGGATAAAATTCGTGATCTTACTTTCCTTTTATCTAACTATGTGTATTCGAAGGACTTCTCTGAAAAATCCGTTTTATCTTAATAGTGGGCCACTTTTTGTGAGGGCTCGCACTGACTGGAACCTTTTAGGATCAGCTGTTAAGATCCCATCCAGTTGTGCTCCTCTTTGCAGTAACACAATAGGTTACGTTTTCTTATAGCAGTAGCAGGAACCATCAGATTTGGTTGGGTATTTCTGATACAAAGCTGTTACTTTGACTTAGGTGTTCACGTCTTCCCACGGGACGCTGGCTTTGCGTGGACGGCCCTTGTACAGAACACGCGCAGACTTTCAACGTTAACACCACACGCACGTGCCATCTCCACAGCCTCTGGTGTTACCTGAATGCCAGTGACTTGTGCCCCGCGTCGTGGGCCTTTAGTGGACCCACCGTACGTTCCTGGACCGGTCAGCAGTGTGACAGTCCCGTTTCCTGCTTGGTTGACAAAGTAGCGGCAGCAGCTTATAACCTGGTGAAACCTCCTAAAGAGCAAAATAAATAAAATACATAAATCAAGAGTCTTACAATAAGATATACAGCATGGGCTATGTAAGATTTTTTGTAGTTGAGTTTGCACAGAGGTTATCAGAGACAACGTCGTCCAAACAATTTAAGGTGAAAGTTAATTGACATTGATTAAAAATGTTAGATAAATTCTCTAAACGTTTCAAGCTCTACTCGGCTCTTCATCAGTAGATGAGAGAGCGCGTTGAAACTGCATACAAACCCATCAGTACATTAAATAACTTGTTTCCTAGGCCAAAAGACAGATGCAAGAAAGAACAAACAGGGAACGTTGTTTATAAAATCAACTGCCAAGAATGCAATTTTACGTCTTGACAAACCGTCAGATCACTAAGCACAAGGAAAACAGAACACAAAGGGATCGGTCAGGAAAAATAATAGTGCCTCGAAAATTGCGCAAGACACTTGCACTACTAAACACAACATTGATTTCGAAAATATAAAAATCATGGCACGTGAGATAAATTTAGAACGACGCCTTTTCTTAGAAGCGTGGTATTCTATATATAAAGGACCCAAATTCTGAAAACGATCACATCAGCATGCCTGACATCTACAAGTCATTATGTTAACAATAGGCTTTGTTTCCATTGCATACCATATGCAGATTTGCATCAACTTTTAGTCCTCCATGTAAACAATAGGCTTTGTTTCCATTGCATACCATATGCAGATTTGCATCAACTTTTAGTCATCTATGTAAACAATAGGCTTTGTTTCCATTGCATACCATATGCAGATTTGTATCAACTTTTAGTCATCTACTGATGAAGAGCCGAGTAGAGCTTGAAACGTTTAGAGAATTTATCTAATATTTTTAATCAGTGTCAAACAACTATTACCTTTTTTTATCATGCCTGATTACGACTTTAAAGTTGTATACACAATAATTATTATACATCCTGAAGCTAGTAAACATTGAACTGATCTCAAAAGCCTAGTTTCATAACTCAGTTGGTTAGAGCACTTAGCCGGCATCGTAGAAATCACGTAACAAAACCCTTTGAGGTCCTAACTTTCTCGAGATTTTTTCTTCTTGAAATAACGTACATAAAACATCGTTTCATAAAATTAATGATAGAATTTCTTGCCAATTTTTGTCTATTCATTGCTAAAGGCGAGTTTCACCTGAAAAGTTTGCACTGACAAATCAATTCTCGCGCAATTTTATTTTTTAACTGTGATTCAGGCTTTTAACGAGTTCCAAAAACGTTGAACAAGTTAAAAATCTAACTGAGAGTTGATGAAAACTTTGTCTCTTTGACTGGTAGGAAGCACGTGGCTTGCCATTCGGTGTTTTCAAGACTCAAAGAACCGTAAGGACTCACGTTAGCCGTTCTGCAATATCAAATAAGAGCGAGGGTTGAGGATATTAGTTGAAGAACTTGCTTCTTCCAGCTCCCCTATTATTTTCTTTGACTTCGGCTTAGCTTTTTTTCACGCTAAAAACCTCAGCTCTCTAATTTACTATTCTTTAACCTTGAAGATTGACAGCTCCACTTTGCAAGTGCAATTCCTTTAAGTACGAGTATTACGACTGCAGTGTGAGCCGACTCTTTGAGTCTAAAGAAATCCAAAAAGTCATCAAAATGGATTAAAAGCGAGGAATTCTTGACTTACCAGACGGACACATCTTCATAGCGGCCACGTCTCTTATTGACACCTACTGTTTCGTTGTCCTTCTGAGCTCTTAACCACCTGAGGTAGAATGATAGGTAAACTTCATTCGGGGAATTGTAATGACAGAAGTGAAGTGAGTAGTGAGATTCAATTTCACTTAATCAAACATAAGGGTGGCTGGGGCATCTCCGCCTTCAAGCTTTAAGGTCCTGGATTGAAATCCCGAACACGCCGAAGTCTGAATTTTGTAAGGACCATTGTTTCAGCCAAAGCTCACTTGGCTTCTGGAGGGAGCAGTACACCTGTGATAGATTAGTGTTTTATCCAGAAGGAGACTCTTATCCACTTAACAGTACAGAAACAAAATATAAGCTTCAGCTTTGAGGTGAGTGTTTAAGTCAGTCTATTGGACAAACCTACGGTTTTTGTTTCATAAGTGCCAAGAACTAAATTTCATAGGATATTCATTATGGTAATGGCGAGGTGAATTAGAAGACTTTACTTTGCAAAACGATTTGGAGAGCGTGTTAAAGTAGCTTAAGTCAACTTCACTTAGGTTTATAAATCGTTAGAGGTGGGGTGAGGAGTTCACTTAGATTTTTATACAGGGGTGGGTGGGTAGGTGAGTGACCTCCTCTGGTTCACCTGGATGTTACAAACCTGTTTCCGCGTTTGAATTCGATCTCCAAGTATTTAATAGCTTCCCGGGCCCCTGCGTCGTGTTTCTTCAACTCGTCCAAAGCAGCGATTACTAAATACAAAGCAAACATGCACCAGTGTTATAAACGAAATCCTAATCAGGCGTTTGCGATTTCTTACCTAAAACTGTGGCATTTTCAGTAGAGGGTTAAATAGTTCCAGAAGGGTTATTGTGTAAAAGGGCTGTTCTTGTTTACCATTGGTCAAACAAAAGTTCTCTTCATGAGAGCAAGACTCCTCGATACTTGTTACTTACCTTCTGTGGGAATAACCATCACAAATTTCTCTGTGTTTACTAAGCGTTTGATGAAGTGTAGTTGAGAACACAAAGATGACGAGTCGGGAACCAAATAAACCGTGTTGGTCTTGGTCGTGGCCTGAAGTGTGCTTTCCAGCTCCGCAACGTCCGACTAAAAAATAACAAAAATTAATAACGTTTCTACTTACTTAGATTTATTACCTTAGTCAATATTATTAAACAGGGAGACCACTTAGCGTAAAGGCTGATTCTGTTGAGAGAAAAACCGGAATGCCCGAAGAAAAACCCTCGGATTATAAAAAGGGCTCTTTAATAAAGACGTTCTGAAGAGGGGGACCTTACCTTGAGTTTTTGCTGGGCCATAGCTTTCATGACCCTTGAACGTTCCTTGTGCTGTAGTGACTCCTTCTTTAGTGCTAGTTCCCTGTCCCTCTCTGCCAGCTGATTTGGGCCAAGGAAAATCTGGGTGTCCTTGTCGTAGACAAAATGGCTCATTTCCTATAAACAGAAGGCATTGAGAAAGTAGCTTTATTTGTATCTGTTTAAA
>JAOEHV020178806.1:0-10593 GCA_025447995.2 Isaurus tuberculatus | reverse complement strand
GCCCAGATTCATACACAGATAGCCCAGATTCATACACAGATAGCCCAGATTCATACACAGATAGCCCAGATTCATACACAGATAGCCCAGATTCATACTGCAAGTGGAAAAGGGAGGTCTCAAAAATAAGAGTTTTTGCATCCAATTTTTTTCCTCTTTCTATCGTAAAAAATATTAATGTTACAAAAAAATGGAAATAAACATACCTTGAGGCTTGAAAAGTTACTTGATATTGTTTTTTGGGTTCAGAAGGGAAGATAATAGAGGAAAGATTATTGTTTTTTACAGAAATCAAACAAAAAACATTGAGCAGTTTGCTACTGCCTCCTCTAGTAAGAAATCAATTTTGTCACAACGGTTTGAATATTTTGTTAGGTAACTCAGGTTATCTGCCAGCATATCAAGATGAAGTGCTTGAATAGAAAAAGTTTCAAAATTCATCATTTTCTGAAAAGTAATGAAACAGCAGTTCACAAGTTAGATAAAGAAATATTTAACATCCTACTGATGGCAAAACTAAGGTTTCAAACAATGACTGAAAGATTTTTGACCGGATTTTCTTCAGGCAGATCAGCTGTTTTGTCTTGAAGTTTCCCACCTTTCCTACTTATATACATATTTATAATATACATAGAAGACAACTCGTCATTCAATATGATTCATACCACATGCATTAAATCGATTATCCTCCCTTCTGATCCCAAAAAACAACATCAAGCAACTTTTCAAGCCTCAAGGTATGTTTATTTCCTTTTTACTTTTTGTAACATTAATATTTATTACGATAAAATGGAACAAAACAAAAAATTTGAAACAAAGTCGCTTACTTTCGAGACGGTACGTCTTTTTCTACTTGAGGTATGAGTCTGGGCTGCCTGTGGTTAATGTGGTATATTGACTGCCATAGCTCATTTTTTCTTGTAAACGTTTTTAATTTTTTTCTGATAATCTTGAAAACTATTAGTCAATATTCAAGATTCGGAGCTTCCCTTGACAATAATGTGTTAGCTACCATTTAGAAAAAAAATTACCTCTTTCCTTTCAAGAGCTCCATGCTTGTTGATTTTCCATCTCGACACCGCTCCTGTCTGGGAAGGTTCTGAGGGTTTTGGAGCGTTTTTCACTTCGTTATAGTCCTCGATCTCGTGAACGCAGTACAAATTTCCTCTGTGTTTGTCGAAGGCGGCGAAAGTCAAATTCTTGTCTGAATCTTGTCTGGTAACAACGCCTGCACGTCCAGTAGTCATATTAAAATCGAACATAAGAAAGCACTCCGAGTAACCAGAAACAAGGATCTTGGAAGAACATGACATTTTAACTGAATGATCTCAGACCAAAACTGTGCACAGAGAACGAAAACTTTCCAATTACACCAAGCTTTTAAGGAAATCTTTCTAGGTTAGATTACGTGTTCAGGATATCTATTTGCAGTTTTACCTGCTTTTCAACGGGTGTCGAAGAAAGGTGAGTCCGCGACTTAAAACAAAATGTCAGCGGAGTTTAATCTTGCCCAAACGGTGAACGGCGGGCATACCCCCCACCAGGGGCTATTGACATTTTTCAAAATAGAGTCAATAATCCCCACCCTAGGGCGAAATGCACATGTCAAATGTCCCCTCCCACGGGATGGGATTGAAACATATTTTCTGTGTAAATGTTTGTATGCTCTACAGAAGCAACTTGAAATAATTCGTACACTTTAGTCTTCAAGTCTTGCAAAGATACAATACATATTATTTTTCTCCTATCGTGGTACTGAACAAGCACCTGTATAAAGATATAAATGGATTTTAGATCATTCTGCGATAAAATATGAAGGTAAAAGTGAAGAAAACGTAACTAGTTTGTAAAACAAATAAAAAGACAAGAGTGTGTATTTTGTAGAAGTTAAATAAAATGCAAAGTCTTTTTTGCCATCGTTTCATTCCCTGCCATCAGTGGCTCCTTCTGTAGGTACCGGAGGCATAGTAACACAGATTACGTAAATGCAGTTTTAACCAATGAAAAACACTAAAATAAGGCTTACCCCGACCCTCAACCAACCAAGAAGCACTTCCTCCGGTACGCACAGAAACGCCCGCCATTTTTGCAGTTCGTTCAACGCCAGTTCTGCACGTGTGGACGTTTCATTTTCCCAGTCCTTCTCGACTAAGATGTCAATAATCCCGACCCTGTGTCAACAACTGTTCATTTGCCCCAGACACGGGCAAGGCATCGAAATTGCCCCTGTATGCCCGCCCTCCCCCCGTTGAGTCAAGACATTGATAGGTGCATAATTCTGAGGATGAGGCCTAGTGGATCACTTTTAATATAAACTGAAAGGAAATCAGAAGCGCTAACCAGCTGAAGACTTTTTAAAATATACTTTCAACTCTAGCGTGGGGTATTGATCATTTGTCCAGCGGGAAAAATTTTGATGAGAGACAGTGAATCCCTGTTAGAAAGTTTTCTAAACTGCATGCATAATTTTACATGCAAAGTTAAAGTTCATCTGTAAAAAACACAATCAAAATCATCTAGTGTTCCAGAACAATAAGTAGTAAATGCTTTTCTTCCTGCGTTCTCCCTGCAGAATATCGACTAATTAATGTCAAATTAAACATAAAACGTATTACCAGAGGTAGCCCAGGCTCGTTATCTGTATTGATTTACTAGAGATTATGTAGCAACTTTTAAACTTTCGATTTTTTGCCTTAACTCTTAACAAAATTAATTAAAACACTTACTGTGTATTCTAGTTTTAAAACCCTCTGAATGAGTTTTAGCGATTTTCGTTGGGTTTTATATAGCTGCTTTACCCTAGCCACTCTTGCTAAAGTATAAGAGAAGAAAAGGTTGGGTGCGATCGCCCCAAGACGGCCTTCGAATATGGCCAGACCTTGATGTGGTGTAAAATGTTGATTACGGCAATCTGAAACAATTTTCAAAGAAACACATATCCACTCAGTTACCATATCTGCCAACTCTTACGCAATCGGAGTGACACCTGTGCATTTTGACTTAAGATCAAGCTCTTGAGTTCTGCAAAAAATATTAAGAAAATTATACGCAAACATAGCACATAAAACTTTGTTTTCTTTATATTTTTGGGGAAAGTATTGCTATTTTCTCATTAAATGTTTTTGCAAAATTGTAAAGACTAGTTTATTCAAGCAGAGAGCTTCTTTTAAGGCAAATATGTTTTGTATTCTATCTGCAGTGAACCGCATACAAATTATTTATAAACTATCAAGACAATAATAATACTACACACTATGTACAGGGAGGGGTATCTCGTTTATTAGCCTGTGTCATTATAGCCCGTACATTTTATGAGATTTGTGAATGAATGACGACGGCTAGAGATACCTTTGATGGTAACTCTTAGATTCCCTCTCATTAATATACTCTAGTTCGAATTTAATACTTGCAAATACGCTAAACATACATTCTGCACGAGTTAATGAAACTGCTATGAAAACACTCTATTGTCCTCAGTCCGTATATAAATATATATATATATTTTTAGGCAAATAATTTTGTTAAAAACCCTTTTCAAACTCATTAATAATTCATCAAGTTAAAGCAACAGAAATCATAACCGTGACCATGACTTGGAAATGTGATCTAAATTAGCATTTATTTTTACGATTTTATTTCTCCGTTTACTCCTTAATTTTTGTTTCGATTTAGAAGATATATCAAATACTTGAGACAGTGTTTCATCACACCTACAAACATCTCGAATTTCGTCAAAAATACTCCGCCGCGCATCGTATTTTCAACTCTCTTCTTAGTGTTTGGAAATGTGATGAAACACTCTGTCTCTCAATTTTGAAATATTGCTTTCCGCTGGTACTTACCTCTCCCTGGTGTGATGCTATTTCAGCTTCAAGTAATATTATCTTAAATTTGATCAGTTCGTTGTTTTTTTTTCCCGGTAACTGGTGAATAAATCCCATCAAAGTTAAAGGGATGCATAGCACAAGAATAAAACCGAGCCATCTTGAAATTGGATAATGAGTTGAAATGTAATTTTTTTGAAGAAAAACCGCCGTTCAACAACTTTGCTATTAGGTTCTTTTCTCTTTGCTCCCCGTTTGATTAGGAAGAGGAATTAGTACCCTCCAGGTAAAAAAGGGTGCGACTCTACAATCCTAAAACGTCAAGCCAATTCCGATCACGGAAAAAGACACGTACACCTTCAGTCTAGAGTAGTTCAACTAAAAATGAAGATAAATTAGTGAAACTAGAACAAACGTTTTTGAAGGCATTCACTCAACTCAGCTCTGATTTTTTGTCTCGCCTTTTTGTCTTTTTTTTATCAGACTACGTAAATCCCACCAAAACTATATTTAAATCTAGAATTAAAAGTAACACTTTACCCAGAAAGATTGAGAAAAATTATTTGATAAAACAGAAAATTAAATTTGCATCATTTAAGGATTACTACAGTTCTATCTTATTGTATTTTTTATACTTTACGTATACTCTAGCTATATCGAAATCAATCTCACGTTACTGCAAGGGATGTTCTAACGAGAAACTGTTAGTAAAAGGGTGTTTCTCGCTTTTACAATTTATTTAAGTTCCCTCTCAAACATTTTGTTTACAGAAGCATAACTGTGACCTTTGAAACTCTCGTTTGTCAATGCACCCACTCTTTTACTTCTTAGTAACCAATGCCATCCCCTCTTCAATCATTCAAAAACCTGGTTAAAACTTGAAACGGTTGGATATTGCGACATATTATTTGACCTTAAATGATTTTATAATCAACAAGCCTTATAAGCGTTTTCTTTTTCAAAAAAAAAATGAAAGAAAAAATGTTCTAATTGCCAGAATAGAAAATTAGGTTGTTCCTTGCTTTCCAAAAATACTGAATAAATATTAAACTGAGTTGTAAAATTCTGAGAAAGTCAGGAACTTCCTGTTACTATGGCGACAATTCGGATGTGTGGTTATTTTTTATTTTGCTGCGTCATGATTTCGTGGAATTCGCCCGATATCTTTTTATTAATCCTTCCAACACAAAACAGTGTTTTTAAGTTTAAAAATATCTCTTTTTTGTATCTATCTTATCAATAACAAAATAACACCTGCAACAAAAAAAGCTTTCCGGGAAATTTTCTATTTTTCTTTCGAACGGTAGAATTTTTCTGGCAGAAGTGTCATGAATATAATAGAGTTACATTACGTATTAAAAGTCAAAAAGGAAGTTAATTTATTTTAGTCTGAACCTCGAGTCTGTACTTTGTAACTGAAACGTGCAGTAACGCACGCTATGGTTTAAGACCTACAAAAACTATAATGACTCGCTATTTGAAGCTATCTTGAAAAGTTTTATTTGGACTGGAAGTGTTTTACGTGTTAAATATACGTAAAAACTACAATGATTTAATGTTTTCTACCCGACTATCTAACATTTGTAACGCTAGAAAAAAGGAACAGACGTGATCGTGACTGCGTAACGGTGACGTCACTGGAAGTTATGACGCAATCGTTGCATAGCATGGATGTTGCAATAGTTCAATAAATACAGTTTGTCTGTGAGGATGAGGTTCAGTTTGAGAAAATTACACAAAAAGATAAGTTGTTTGAAGAAAACAGAAAAGAGATTTTGAAATATGGCCCCTCATCAACAACAGCATCGAGGAGCAGAGCTAAGCTCGCAGTTTATAACTAAGGAGGAGAAAGAATCGCAGAAAGATAAACTCATTCGAAAAAGCAAGGAACAGCCGTTTATTCCTATTGGTAAGTTAGATTTTTAGTATTCTTTCTCCCGGGGAGCTACGGTGAACACAGACATTTTACTTGTATTTTATAACGGATCTGATAAAATTAAAGAGTTGGTTCGATCGAACTTTATTGACAAAAAATAAACTTTCGTACAGTGTATGGCTTGTTTCTCTGTAAATCATGTGTTTAGTCACGACACTAATTGAACCACCGCGAGAAACTGGAAACGTAATTTTTGATTCTAAGCCCATGGAATCACCTCGGCTCCCACGAAAACGGTTGAGATTTGGTGAATTAATTGTATCTTTAATCATTTGGTCTCTAGAAAGCTAACCTCTCTTTTGAAAAGTTGGAAGTGTTAAATACCGCCGTGTAGAAATAAATCATTTTAATACTACTACTAGTAATCTTGAAATAGGTGACCGGGACCAAAGCACAGTAACATTTTTTTAATAAGTTTATTATAAAAATTACACCATCATGTTCTTGGAGCGAAATCAACAAATCTGATAACTGATTTGGTGTCGGACCATCACAGACCTCTGAAGAGCAAAAACTGTATCATTTGCTATGTTCGTTTTGATATATTTTGAATCCTTACAAATAAAAGAGGAAGATTCTTGAGATTAAATAAGGGTTGGTGAGCATAAACCAATAAACTTTTTTTTAAAAATTACATAGTTTTCAAAGATTATGTTTTTGTTTGGTCCTCAGGTATCACAGGAACAATTGCAGCTTGCATCTGGGGAGCAATTGCATACAGGAACAGAGGACCAATGAGCACAAGCCGTTACCTGATGAGATTACGAGTTATCGCCCAGAGCTGTGTTGTAGGTTCAATAATGGCTGGAATAGGAATTACAGCAATACAAGACTCGTATGCAAAAGAGAAAAAGAACAAGCATTAATAACTGCTGTTACAAACAGGAAAATCCAGGCATATGATGTAATTGAAGCAAAACACGCCCAGGAACTGCTTTGAGCCAAGGGGATATTAAAGAAGCATTTAAAAATGAGACTCTACATTTTGTTTTGTAAAAAATTATTTTTGCTTCAAGAACTATGTGTGCATGGCTATTGAACAGAACTGAAACTGGAATGCCTGAAAAAGATATAATTTAAGAGTTGAATTATTGTTTATAGGCCTTTATCAAATTCAAGAAGAGATTTGATACTAAATACAATTTCATAAAGAAATAGCTATTTATTGAATTACAAAAAAAGTTGATTGCTGACTTTCTTGTATGAGGTTGATGTATATATAATTATCTATAAATTCCTTAGCTTCTAGATTACACCATCAAAGTCCTGGAAAAAAAGTTTTCTCACAAAAAATAAATTATTTTGAAGTCTGACTCTGTATTCTAACTTTATACTGTTACCAAAAAGAATTGGATAACAATAAAATGCATGTTTTGTTTTATAGTGTGCTCTGTATGAATTCTTGTGCTAAGACGTACTTCTGCCTAATCTTGATAGTAATGAGGATCATGATATTAATGAATATTGACAATTTCAGAAGTTACAAAAATATTGAATAAGTAAATTGTAACTGGTAACAAACAAACATAAAAGTTTCAAGATGGTACAAAAAGTAAAAAAAATTGAGGCTATTATAAACGATTAGTTTTTAAAAAAACTATTGTTTTTTACTTTTGCTCGGTCATTATTAAACCGTGCAATATATACAGATGTTCGCCTGGATGGGCTTGTGTTAAATTTTCAAAAATCATTGTTTTTTCCTTATTTTGTTAAGAGTTACTATAAACAAATTTTCAACCACCGATTCATTTTGATAAAAAACCTGGAAAATGTTTCCCAATGAAATTATCTGCAGATCAGAAAATCCAATTTGACCAACAATTAGAATCGGGTTCTGTGAGACTGAAAAATCCCCATGGCTGCTTGAGCTCTGAATTTCGATATGTAACGTATGGTTCAATATTATTCTAAAAGAAACCATTGAGAGGTAAAAAAATTATACTCCTTTTGGTACGATAGCTTGTTCACTTAACACACCGGCGATTTGAACGCAAACGACTGGCAAACAATAAATGTAAACGAACTGTGACGTCATAATCATAAGCGAAGGCGTGACATGTATTAGAAGATTTGAAAATACTTTTGCGTCTGTCTGTGTGAAAGCCGGTTCACTTCAAAACTTTTAAATGGCGCCACGACAGAAAGGAAGTGAGCTCAGCTCGCAGTTCTCAAAAGAAAACGAATCTGAATCACAAAAGGATAAACTCATTCGAAAAAGCAAACAGCAGCCTTTTATTCCGATCGGTAAGTGGGCACTAAAGTGTTCCGGTTTGTTGAGCGAAATGTGGTAAATATATCGGTTTCATTTCAGCGAAAAAACTCTAACAAATTTCAGCCGGCTCTCCGTCACGCTGAATCACGTTTTTTTTTTTAAAATGGGAAGTAGTTGCCGTGTGCAAGGCGATCGAGTTTTCTATTCGAAATGCAATTTCTAGCCATTATGTTCTGAAACAGCATGTACTGTATGATAATTGATATTAACACGACGCGTTTTTCTGTTTTTAACATGATTTTAAAACTGTCTCAGCTGCCCCATCCTTGCCTTTTTTTATGCTCTTCATCTAGTTTTCATGAAGTTTTGCGATAGAAAAATACCGAGCAGGCATAAATCTTTAGTTGCTATTTGCTTTAATCACTAGAATAGCACAAATACAGTCGAGTTAAGTACAGAAATCCGCTGATGGGGTGTTGTTACAAATGTCAAACACAAATCACGACGTTATAATGGGTTCCCTGCTAGCAGAGTTAGGCTAAATTCTCTGACTCAGCAGAAAGTTAGGAGTCGCGAAAAATAGCCTTTTTATGCATGCAGAAACCGAAAGCCCACCAGGTAATGTCAATGATAAAAGCGTATTTATTTTAAGTAGCTTTTTGCAACTGAAAATTCGATTTTAACGCGATTTGTTAGAATTAAAGCTCGATACAAAATTAGTTACAAGATTATCATTTTTAAAGCTTTTGTATATTCTTAGGTTATGGCGCAAACGGGAACTGTTTTATCTTCTTCTTTCTCAACCACTCTTTTTTATTTGTCGTGCTCTCAACGTTTATGCTGCTCGGTGAGGGCTTTATAGTCACCGAAAAACGCCTCGCAAGTGTACCAAAAACCTAAGATATTTTAAAACAGGTAAAAAGAACCTTCAACTAAATTAGGTTCAAGTGTAGAACATTTAGTTGTTTTTTTTTCATGGCGAACTAGGAAAATTTCCTTTTTGTGGAATGCTTAATTATGCACTGTAACATTCATAAATTTCGTTATGCACACTCAATTTGCACTTGCATAATCCTATTTGCCAAATACATGCATAATAAAAGGAATTTCTTTGTTAATTTTTTATTGAAACCAAGCATGTACCTTTTCTTTTTAAAAATATTAGAATAAATTTTGTTTGAAAATCAAATATGAAATTTGCAAACTTTAAAGAATACTTATTTTTAAAAGTATAAATAAAATTTGGAAAAGAACATAATTTTTGTAATGACATTTAATTATATTGTTCTAAATTATCCAATCAAAATTTTTCCTTCTTTTAAAAAGCAAAACCAGCAGAATTATTTGCTGTTGTTGCATGAAAATAACATTTTAGCAAACATTTAGGTGTGTCAGTCAAGGTTTTACTGAATTTTATCTTCAGTGTGGCTAGAAAATGACTCAAACCTCATCAGCCATAGCAGGACATAAATTGTTGCAGTCTCGCTATGAAGCCACAGCTGTTGGGAGTAAGTTTATTTTTAATTCTTAACTTCAAACACTGTATTGATTAACACTGTTTGACTACTATATAGGAATCACAGGCACAGTGGCAGCTTGCATCTGGGGAGCAATTGCATACAGGAACAGAGGACCAATGAGCACAAGCCGTTATTTGATGAGGTTACGAGTCATCGCTCAGAGCTGTGTTGTTGGTTCAATTATGCTTGGAATAGGTATTGCTGCAATGCAAGACTCGACAAGTGACAAGTAATTATGTGAAAGTCTCAGCGACAGGGAATGGCTCATCAATTATTGCAGAGAACTGAACCCCAACTCCACATATTAATTTAATTTGGATATATTATAAAATCATCACCTGGGGTTTTAATTTGCATATGATCATCATCTTGTTTCCTCAAAATTTCAACTCTGGTAAAATTTTGATAATGAGAATCAAATGTCTAAGTTAATTGTGAAACTATAATTATAGTTATTAGATTTAATAAAAGTAATAATTAAAAACTACCAGATAATAAATTTAGATTAAATATTGTGCAGTTTTCTTTGTTCATTTATTTTTTAAGTATAAGTACACTTTTTTTTTCCATTTGGCTATTAATTATAGATTATTGTATGGTTAACACAAGAAATAATGTGTTCTTAGAATAAAATCCAAAAACTTTAAATTACTTCTAAAGTATGAAAGTTTTATAGTTTTGATGATTAAAACTAAATTTAAAATCTAAAACTTGGGAGCATCTGCAATGACTGTGTTTACTGACCTGCTTAAGTAGATGTTTTGCAATTTTTTGGAACAATCATAAGAAAAAACTCTGCATTGATGAAGCTTTTATTTAAAAAATCATTATTTTCATCTGTATAAATCTTAGTTTTAACCTTTAATTTCTGGACTCAGATACAAATTCATAAATTTGGTAGAACCCAACAGTAGTTGTTAAAAATCTGTACATTACATGAAGAAAAAACTCTCCAATATCTCCTAATACAGGGCTCGAAATAATTTCCGGAGAGTCTCCGGACACGATGACCGGCCCAATTCACTTTAGCTCGGTCACGTACCGTTTCTGGCCGGTCAAATTATATAAAATAAATAACTCTTAAAACAGGGGCCCATGAAC
>JAOEHV020178708.1:0-13599 GCA_025447995.2 Isaurus tuberculatus | reverse complement strand
TTAATTTGGTTTCCTGGTATTAAATATGCATGTTAACTGAAAGATTGCATGCATGATTTAATATTTTAAAAATTATTAAATTGTTCACAAGACATATAGGCAAAAGTTATAGACTTGATGTCATATATTGCCTTTTGAATGAATACTTCTCAACAAGCAGGTGAAATAGTTTTCAACCAATAGATTCGACTAGTCTGATTTTTTTTATTTTTTTGCTGTTGACAGTCAAGAAAGTTAGAACCACAGTATTAATATTAGCCCGGAATATTAGCAATCAGTTGTCAGGAATAGAGAATTTGCATTAATAACTGCTATGTGGGAATTAAAAAAATCGTGCAAACCCAGCAGTGGTAAAAAAAAATCTTGCAGCCCCAAAGTCACCCAAAAAAAATCATGCATAAAAAAGCCCCTCCCCGGAGTTCTGATGGTGCACCCCTAAGTACACACGCTGTTTTGCATTGTCCCCTGATGTACTTTCTAGACAGTGAAACAAACAGATTTAAATCTTGGGTGTTCTGACTCATGTGAAACTGTTCGCTAGTTTTCATAGTCTTCAAGGCCAATTAAAAGAGAAAATTATATGAAAAGATTCAATAAAACTTGCTTTTTCTAGTTATAGAAGGGGGATGAATAGGTTGGCGGATCGACGGATTTCGCCCAAAAATGTCACGGATTCACTGATTTTGCTTCTTAATTTTGCAAATTGACGGATCTGGAAAATACCATGGACAGCAGATCAATTAAAATATAAGCTGTGGATTTTGGACTATAACCACTTCGCTGGTCGGATTTCGGAAGCTGAAGTTTATGTGGACAGCGGATTTTTAGACATTCTTGGTTTGAGAGCAATCTGCCGGCTGGCCCAATCGTCCTGGTTGGGTCCCAGTTCCTTGAAGAAACGAAAGTCATTTTGCTGCAGCGACAAATTTTTGAGATCACTTTCGTCAGCAATTTTCGTTGTTTTACTATCTGTCTGCAGATCCGGATCACAGCGAAAATAATCACGGATTGACGGATTTGCCACTGAAACTAACGCGGATCGGCGGATTCAAGTACCCCTATTCACCCCCTCTTATAGAAATTAAGGTTTTCACTTTCGTTGCTTGAAAGTTCGCTACTGCATGCAACCACCTTCAAACTGTCAAAACTGTCTGAAAACGTCTAGAAACTTTAGTTGTATCGAGTTACATAGAAACAGTATAAAAGAACTGTAAACTCGACTCCTGGCAGTCGCATGCATTTCAGTTATTAAAAATCCTGGTTCACTCAGAAGCAAGCCTTGCGAGTAGTCTCTCAGCCACGCCTTTAGTTTTCCCACAAACTGGTGTGAGAATAAAGAGCGACTTCGTGGCAAGTTTCATTTTTTTTCTTCTGATGTCAGCTTCGTTTTCTTCACAAACGAGACATCGGGACGCAAGGAAATTGGGAAAAGTGGCGAGCTAGCTGGTCCGAAGACTTTCGGAAAACAGTTGAGCTGAAAGAAAACCAGAAAATTATTTACAGTCCTTCGGGATATTTCTGATACCAGACTTTGAAAACTACGACAAGCAGTCGGGATTCTGGGGATAGCCCGCCGCCCGTTACGTGTGTTACCACTATGCTGAAGAAGGACCAGTAATTTTGCTACCACCTAAATCACAACTGCACTCTGGACAAGCAAATGACTCACGGAGCTGTACGGTTTTCTATATACACAAGCCCTATAGCTATAGTAACTATGTTGGCAAGGCCCACAAACTGGATCATCGCGCTAGATTCACGCGCGATGAGCTACTCTTACATAGAATCCCCTTACGTTTAAAAAAGCAACCCCTTGAACGATTTCTAGATTGGGTCCGCGATATCTAGAATTGACGGTTACATCAAATACTATAATTGAGGCTTTCAACATGAAAAGCACAATTGTATAAAGATTCTATCACGGGCGATTTCGAGTTACATTTAAAAGAATATTAATAAAACTGTGACTAATATGTCATCATTGTCCAGTTGGAGAGCCTGGAGAGAAGGCCAGGCTACAAAGAAAGAGAGAAGATATTTTGAGTTGGAAAAGCGAACTGCAAAATTGTAGTTATTTTGTTTGAGTAACATTATTCTTACAAATTCAGCAAATTATTACAAAACAATTGATAATAAAGTAAATAAACTGAATAACACCTTAAACATTTTTTATGTTATTTGTCATTTCTATCACCCGTGGTTAAACCCCGATTATCTCTCATCTGTTATCGCCATTTTATATTCAAAACCTTCAAGTAAAGTCGGGCCAACGTGGTCAGCCAGTTAAAATCCTTACGTCTCAGGCTGATATGGTTTGGGTCTGACGTTACAACGTTTTGAAAACAAAATGGCGATGACAAGGTGTGAATAAGGTTTACACTTTTTTTAAGAACAAACTTGATAAGAACACTGAGGCTAAAATCGCCCAAAAAATAAGAACAAATTAAGAACAAACTGAGGCTGAAATCGAAATCTATTGAGAATAACTAATTAGTAAAAAATTCGCATTGTCCGTGTATGTACTATATGCGACATACTTTGCACATTGCAACTTGCACATCTGCAGTTTCAGATACTTGTTTATTTGACTGTTGAATGCTAAACTACAAAGCTTCCATTCAGTGATGTACTGTAAAAAAGTGAAAAAATAACAAACTTCTTTGCGGATTGCGGAAAAAAGCCAAAAGGCTGTATTTCATTGAACGCGCGCACCGCCCATGGCAATTTTTGCATAGCGAGTGCCACAAATAAGAACAAAATAACATTTTGAGGCTGAGCAAAATTTTACTGGTTCTTAAAAAAAACTATAGTTTCTTTATTAATGCACCTATCAATGTTAAGCCCGAGGGGGGGGGGGTTGTCCAAGAGTGGGAATTTTGATTCTATGATGCCCCCTGGGTTGGGACTTTTGACGTGTCCGCCATCTTTAAAAAACGAAAGAGCCTGGGAAAAAGCCGCCATATTGCTTGGAAATTGCCCAGAAACCATTTGTTCAAGATGGAAGTCGAATCTAAAAAGGTGATAAATTTCAATTTTAACATGACATCCTTTTAGTTCTTTCAAAAAGATCGCTTTATGAAGTTTGATATTTCAGCTCTATTATTTTTGTTTGGAATTTATGAGCTGGATAAGGATTTATCTGCTGGATATAACTATCCAACGTTCGTGCAACATCCCCCTGATCTTTGATGAATTATATATAAGCATGTACTCACCCAAGGGTCGGGCATTTTGACAATAATATTTTGCCCGAGGGTGGGGGAATTGAACTTTTTTTTTCAAAATGTCAAAATCCCCATTCCTTGCCCGACACCCCCCCCCCCTCCTCGGGCATAACATTGATAGGTGCATAAAATACTTTTTGATCTAACTCGTAACCAGCGTATCTCGGCTATCGCCCGTGATTCTATCAGAATCATTTCAATTTGTTCTATAGCCGTGTAGGTAGTCCAAAATCTGATTTCGAAGCTGAAACTGACAAAACTACCGCAACTTGAAAATGAAAATTTTTTTAGTTTTAGCGCAAGACTGATTTTCGACAACTTTCGAGTGCAACTTTAATGAAAGTTTTGGCTTAATTGCTTATTCTTCTAGCTTGTTATGCACGATACATTTGTTATGAACTAATTTCTGTCGCGCTTCATTAAAGTTAAACACAAATTTGTTGCTATGGCAACTTTTCAGCAGACTTCGGCTGAAACAATGGTTTATTTGACGCTACGAGTGTTTAATCGCACCCCGCTAAGATCTCGTGGTCCATTAAATTCGAACTATGCTTTATTGATACTAAAACTTCTTCAATAACTTTAGAGATGAAAATTGGGAAATTTTCTTTGCAAATGTCGACAACTGACGCACGCGATCGGTCTTACACTGCATCCTCCACGGAAACTGTTCGTTCCGACTCCGTTTGTTCCATTCATGCAGCTAAATACACTCGTCTTCCTTTACCACCGCTTAATATTAGTAAGAAGAAGGAAGAGAAACAACCATCAAGGCCGGATATTAAGATTCTTTGCATGGAATGTGAGGAAGAAATAAACGTTCGCAAAATGCAAGAACATCGCGACTGGCATGGCGCTCTGAAGACATTTCGCTTTACCGTTGAAAACAAACCATCGAGTGTCAAGCAGTTGGTCAAGCGAAGACGAGCACTTATGAAAAAATTAAACGAAAATGCGGATTCGCATAATCCTGTTTCAATCAAAGCGTTGCACAAAATTAATTTATCTTACGAGATCATCAAAGCAGACATTGAAGGCACAAAGACTACTTTACGACAAGTAGATGATATTTATCAGCCGGACGTTCGTGGAACGTCATTTCCTCTCACTTGTGCTCTTTCACTTGGCATTTGTAAAGACCAGAATTCTAGATGGCGCCTTTCGATGGAAGATAGATATTCATTTGAAGATTGTATCTGTAATGATCCTAAAAGTGGGTACTTTGCTGTTTTTGATGGTTACTCCGGTTCTGTTGCGGCTGAGAAATGTGCTTCAAAATTTCACGAAATCTTGGGGAAAAAAGTGGAAAAAATCTACCACGAGGAAATAAAACATAATGACGTTAATTTGGAAATTGTTTCCGCCTTCAAGGAAGCTTATTACGAAATGGATGAAATTTTACTTTTTGGTGAGGATGAATACTCAAGAAATCGCTGGAGTGGATGTTCGGCAGTAACTTGCCTCCTTCGCGGGAAAAATCTTTATGTTGCAAATGCTGGAAACATTCGCGCAGTTCTTTGCCGCGGTGACGGCTCCATTATTCGAGTTTCCCATGACCAGAGCCCCAAAAACAGAAAGGAAAGGCACAGAGTTAAAAGGGCGAATGGAGAGGTGTGTCGAAGTGAGAGGAGTGTTCTTGTTAACGGTATTGTTACTAGTACGAGGGGATTAGGTAACCATGGCGACCCTCGACTCAAGTTATCAGTCATCAATCAGCCCGCTGTCAACTGTGTGTCTCTTGACGAATCTGACCAGTTTTTGCTCCTTGCATCAAATGGAATATGGGAAGTTTTTAATGAGGAGGAAATGATGTTGCTTCTTGAGGAGATAATCCCTGATATAGACTTGAAAGCAGTTGTGCAAAAAATCCGATCACAAATGGGACATGAAACAGACCATAATAATATTGAAGAAAAACAAGAAAATAAAGACTACGATACTCCTGAAGAAACTTTATTACACAGCGAAAAGCCTGATGAGAAAAGTGAACTAGAGTCAAATGTCAATTTTCACAAGGAACCTGCAATGATACATTTAAATAAACCAATGAATAACTTAGCGAGGCATACAAACCCAGTACATTTTGACACTGACAAAGAACCAGTGATAGGTAGCTCATCAACAGAAATTACAATGCAGAAAGGGATTGGGTTAGCAAGAGAAGAAAAAGCAGTCAAACTAGCGAAAGCATTGAGTGAAAGGTTAGTTGAAGCTGCCTTATTGGCTGGGTCAAGAGACAATGCTACTGTAATGGTTGTACTATTAAATGGCTGCCCTCTTCAGATGTTTCTTGTTCCTTCAGTTAACAACAGTTTGAATAGTATGGCAACACATTTATGATGACATCATGCTGCAGATACACCCAATAAACTAAACTCTAGTCTTGCTGTCACTTTAAAGCATTGTTTCTGTTGCTTCATTTTACAGTGCATATCTGATACATTACAATTATTGAAAACACCAACAAACTTTCTTGACTATATATTCTAAGACAACAGTAACCCACTACTCAGGTGGTAAGTCTATGATAGAATCACTATATCTGATATTGTTGTACAACATTTATTGTCATTAAGTTTCAGGCCACAATGTTGGTAAGTTATTTATTTCTAGTCCATTTCATTTTAATGGTTTGGCAGAAAGAGCCTGAAATCAGGTTTAAATCTATTCAAGACCACTAGTGTAACTGCAAGGCCGGCAGAGCTGGAGGGGAAAAAGAAGGGATGGCTGACCCCCAATTCTTAGACTAAGTACAATTTTCTATTTGCAGCGAGACAAACTTGCCACTTGTCCTCCATAAAGCCGAGGAATTCTATTAGAAGTTGCATAATAAGTATTTTCAAAATACCCCCAGAATAATTTGCAGAATTGACATTTCAGAGAGTGTAGTTTGCCAAAATTTCCCAGGGAAGCATGCCCTCAAACCCCCACCAAAATTTTCTCTGCCCCCCCCCAGTCATCATGAGCTTCTGCTAGCCCTGTGTAAAACTGAAATATTAGTAGTAATTGAAGGGCCTAGTGAAAAAACATGACCTTGTATGAAATGCTAAATTCTCCCAACAGTTATGAAGAGATAATAGGGATACTGTAGGGAGAGTTGACAACTTCATCAAATGTCACATTGTTTTTTCACTAGACCCTTCAATTGAGAATAACATTTCTCAGGGTTTAATGAGCAGAATTCTTACAGTTATTTCAGATAAACACACAATTAAATGCTTTGACTTTAGCACTGCACTGCATTTACTGGGCCAAAATTTGATTGCTAAAATCAGCTATTGAGAATAACTGGTTCAAAAGCTAAAGGAATTTGGAATAATTTGGCATTGACGACTGCTACAAAGTACAATGCCAGTTAGTTATTGTGCTGTCAACTTGTACCAAAGGTAGCAAGTCTAATTAATGTCAGTAGTTAATTCCAAAAATATTTAAGATTGAATAAATTTTGATTTTGTCCTACAGTAGTTTTGACTTTGTTGTTGGTAGCGGTTTGGAGAGTTTAAAGACTATGCGAAAAGCTCAAGATAGATCTGGGGGTAATTTACAAAACAATTACACAGTTAAAGTAAGACTGCACTTATATATTATTAATCATAACTTTTTAGTTTAGCTAGCGGTACACTAAATTTGTCATTAGTGATAGAAAAGTTTATGTACCAGCTTCAGCTGGGGGCTAACATGTGATGGATTATTGTCCTGGCCATGAGTAATCATGGACTCTCATCCGCATATACAGAAACCGGAGATAAGCACCGGCTTCAATGGACCACTAGGCTCGCAAAAGGATTAATAGCTTTTTGCCTTCTTTTTAAACTGTTCTATAAAAGTTTAATCACCAAACAAAGTTTCTTTTTTTATTTATTGTTTATAGTAATTTTCGTTATAGCTAATTAACACAAGTTGTATCTTTATGATACATTATAGCCATTTGAACCATACATGCAGTCTGTGTTCTACTTTAACATAGTATTAATATTTACAAATATCCTGCAATTTTTTAAAATGGTAAAATGGTTTCTTGAACAAAATGTACAAAGTTAAAATAATAGAAGCAAATATCATGTAATATTATGGTTTATTCAGTTCAGTCCTCTTCGAGCATTGACAGCACATGTGCGTCTTGTTGTTCTTGCTTTTGTGTTTGCATTTCGACGAGTTTCCCTAAAAAAAAAAAAAAACAAGAAATGATTTTGACTTCTTTACATGAACTTCAGAAATGGATATTGGGAGTATAGAAAGATCAAATCTAAAAGGTTTGTAGAGTCTAGAGATTAATCCTACGGCATACCACCATCCCTGATGTCGCAGACTGACTGGGGTTTTGTGCACACGGTAAATGCCAAATTACAGTTTTTAGTTCAATTCTGCATCATTATTTCAATCTTCGTTGGATTTAAAATTAACTTTGAATTTCTTAGTTTAAAATCTTTTTCAACAAGTTTTCCTTTCATTCAAAACAAGTTAATTTCTATTTCATTGAGTAAAATGTAAATACTAAGTTAAGTTTTTATTCTACGACGACCATTGTTTCTTGGACCCATGATATAAACAAGAAATCATTGTGTTTCGATACTTACCTGCGTGAAAAAAGTTTGGAAAATCAGTAAAGAATATTTTAAAACAACTTTTCTGAGCACTAAATGTCCATTTATACAATTAAACAACTTCGGCATGGGGCGAAACGACCTAATACGCGGTGCGAAACGACCTAATACGCGGTGCGAAACGACCTAATACGCGGTGCGAAACGACCTAGGATGTGGTGCAAAATGACTTGGGGCGAAATGACCTGTTACCGATTAATCCTACGGCATACCACCATCCCTGATGTCGCAGAAGTTCTTGAAAAAAAAGAGCCTGTAAAATTGCATTCGTATGTCTAGAAATTTAAGGGTTAAACTATTTCATTTGATCAATTAAAAACAATTATTGGCTTCGTTATTCATTTGAAACTTGAAAATGGCCTTGCTAGTGACTTTCATCATTGACACTGAAGTATCTTGCAGCATTTGTTGCATGGTAACATATAACAGGCACTTTTTTATTCAATAGGCTAAACTAATATTTTTCACTCAACTTTTTCCTTGTCCTAAAAAATTTGTATTACCAGGCCTACAGTTCTAATTGCTGGTTATGCTCTGGATTTTTGTCAGAAAAGAACTCACAAAATTCAAGGAGTTGTGTAAAAATACAGAATTTTTAGCACCCATGAGAACTTTGTACTACCATGTATCTATTAGTTTGGTAACCCTTGAGATAATTATAATGCCTAGCTAGCTTATGATTTCCTTTGTAATAAATAGCAGACAAATTATAGGCATGGAATTCAGCCTCGATTTATCTGTAATTGCCTTTCTGTTGAAATTTCACAAATTATCCATGGCAACTAGTTTGTCATGTGAGCAAAAAATTAAGATGTCATATTTACAAAACAAATTTTGTGACTCCGAAAGAGAAAAACCCAGGTCTGAACTATGGCAAATTTGTCTGCTATAAAAATGTTATTAAAAGGTAATCGAATGAGTCCTCATCAAAATTTTGAAAAAAAAAACACTTCTTTGGGCCTACCTCTGAAAGAATTGCCTTCCTGTGATTGGGCAATAAATATTATTAGAATTAGTGATTTTTTTTAAAAATTAGACTCGGCCTCATTTGATTACCAGCTGAAGATAAGTATAAAAATTGCTACATAATACTGTTTAGTTTTGAGAATTATGGGAACCCTACCTTTTCAGGATTATTTCAATTCTCAAAACTCCCAGATAAAGTTTTTTTTTCAGGAATCCCTGAAAAAATGAACTAATAATGTTAACTCACCTATTACCAACTTTAACAGTTTTGATATCTTTGTGTCCTGTTGCGTGGATTTCTCTGATAGGTTGTCTGTTTTCATTCTTCATTAGAAAAGGAGGTGTCTTTAACTTTCCAGTATGTGGCTTGTAATTCAGAGGTTTGGCCAAACTGGCTTGCAAATCAAACCTTTTTCTCGGTGTTGGGGTGACAGAATCTTGATTTATTTGCCTGCAAATTTATACATGAATCAACAGAACTGGTTACTCACTACTAACAGACCATTTATATGTGGTGGGGATATAAATTATGAAATCCTCTTTTAGGGTGGTGAATAATTTCCTCCCTATCCCTTGCATTTTTTCTTACAAAAACTGGGTTTTAAAATTTGTGAATCTTTGGGATAAAAAACAATTGCCTAGTTTATGTTTCTGTGATTATTATGATTCTCTAAGGGAGATACATGGTATTCACACAAGGCAGGCTCTGAAAAATAATTTTTACATCAAACCGTTTAACTTTGATCAGCATGGGAAACAATCTATTTTCTACACTGGAGCTGTTTTATGGAATACCATCCCTTTTGAGATTAAAATTTCTGTGAATTTATTTGTGGTTTTAACTTGTTTCCAGTTACCTGAAAGGGGTTCCAACAATGGACTTCCTGGTTGCTGCATTTGGTGTTTTCTGTTCATTATCTGCACTTTTATGGGGAATATATGAAACAGATTTCCGAATAGTAGAAATCTTTGGCTTTTTAGTTACTCTTCCCCAATACTCTGATTTTCTCTTTGACTCTAATATTGTCACGTGAACTTTAGGTGCAGGCAATTTACTGGCGGGCTTCAATGAGGTCTTCAGTTTTGACTTTAGTGGCTTTTTTGCAGAAATTTCAACATTTGATTTCTTTGGAGTTCTTTTTGTCCCAACAGCAAACGTCGCAGACTTTCTGCGAAGCTTAAAGAAATAAAGAAGAAGTATATTATGCTCTTAATGTAATCTGTTAACTCAATTGCAATAAGTTTAATTTGTACCAGCTTATATTACCCCTAATCAGTAGACTACTGAGTTACCCCTATCCTTTTCCTCTCAACCTTCAAATCTGTACCCTTGTACAAATAACTGAAAAAAGTCAACCATAAGCATATCGCAAGTTATCTTAAAACGTTCCTCTTACTATCAGTATTAAAAACAAATCATATTAAACAGTAAAGAATTTTCGAAGAACCAAATTACTTTTTAAGCTGTGTCTTAAAGGAATGTCGATGATTTTATCCTGTGAGATTTGATGATGATTAAGTGAAACTTGAACCTTTATGCTAAAATTTGAATCTTACTTGTTGAACTGGAGTTGTGACAACAGCTTCAATGGCTGACTTAGCATCCAGAGCAGTTTTCTGATACAGAATAATTAAAAGTAAGTGAAAAAAATCTGTTTTTATAACCCATAATATGAAGGATTGCTCTGTAGCCATACCAGGGTCAACCTGATTAACTGACTGGAATTAATCTGGTGAAATTGCCACTTATAAGTATTTCTACAATCCAAGCTATACACAACTCAACTTGCATCCTTAGAATTTAGCCACTGCTTTGCAGGCCACATTTTTTTACAAATGTTTTAAAATATAGACCAAAGGTTATTTTTATAAATTATTACTATTACTAATAATAGTTGTCATTCTTGTACACCTTAAGGGAGAATTAATAAATTTAATAAACAGCTGTGCTTTAAATCATGCTTTTTTTACTAATTTAAATTAAAATTAAATTGTGAAATGGCAGGCTTCTTTTTTTTCAGTTACTTCAATATTACAGACAAAAACAATACAACTGTCCTATCTTGGCTATCATTAGCAATAAATATTTTTTGTTAAGGCTGATTCACAATAATTATTACTCAGCTAAACTATCTAAATCCTTTTCTGGGCCTAGTGGCCTGTCAGTTTCTGTAACGTTAAGCAGGTGAGAGTCCTTGACTTCCCCTGGATGGGACACTAATCCACCATAGGTTAGCTCCCAGCCGAAGCTGGTTCACATTTACCAACCTCATAAGGATGGAAAGCTGAGTAAGTTTTGGCAGTAAAGAAGGGACACACAAGTGTTCAAATTTCAGCAGAGCCAAGGAATTAAATCTGGGACCTTGTTGTTGGAAGGCAGATCTTACCAACTTAAAACAGCAACTATCCTTTATTGGCCATCATTAGCAATAAATATTTTTTGTAAAGGCTGCAGCTGAGGGAGTCACACTAATCATTACTTAAGACCAACTAAAATTACCTGATCAAAATTACTACTTCACTTCATCAGCATGTAATGAGATTTAAAAATGACAAACCTTTGCCTTTTTCACAGACTCATACATTGTTTCTGTGCGTTTCTTCTTCTTTGATAAGTACACATCAATGGAGTCCATTCTGCAAATGAAGATGAATATATATTACAAAGTTCTGTCACAAATTACTGATACTCCAAAAAAAGGGATCTCAGATCTAAATTTAATGATATTAAATAGAATATGCCATATGGCCATTTTGTGTGTAGAATTTTAGGGAACAGTATAATTTAATGATGGGCTCTTTGATAAAGTGAAGGAATAGAAACAAGACATGTGCTTCTTTGGTTTTTATTATAGGTAATCAAATGAGGCTGAGTCAAATTTTAAAAAAATCACACATCTTTTGGCCTAATTTCAATTAATTGCCGAACTGCAGGAAGGGCAATTCTTTCAGAATTAGGCCAAAAAGACAAAAGACTTTTTTCAAAATTTTGATGAGGACTCATTTGATTACCTTTAAATAATATATTTAGTAGACAAATTAGCCATATAGTCCAGACCTTGGTTTTTTGCTTCTGGAGTCACAAAATTTGTTTTGTAATTACGATATCTTAATTTTTGCTCGCATGACAAACTAGTTGCCATGGATAATTTGTAATTGCACAGTCATGTAAAATTTCAAACGAAGGGCAATAGATAGATTGAGGGCCGAAATCCGTCTATAATTTGTCTACTATATTATTATTTTGGGCAGACGTGGTTGGCGCAGTTGGTAAGATCTCTGCTTTCCAACCACAAGGTCCCCAGTTCAATCTTGGCAGTTTGCAGAGATTTTCGAATATTTGTGTGACCTTCTTTTCTGCCTAAGCCAACTCAACTTTCCATCCTTCCGGGATAGGTAAATGAGTACCGGCATTTGCTGGGAGCTAACATGCGATGGATTAGTGTCCCGTCCAGGGGGAGTCTACAACTCTCATCCACTTAACACTACAGAAACTGGAGATAAGTGCCGGCTCCATGGGCCACTAGGCTCATAAAGGATTTAGCTATATTATTATATAATTTTGCATTAATGTAACTGACTTTTTCCAGTAGAATTTTATTTTATTTTGATGTTGTACTGTACACTGTTCTTGATCAAAGTAATGTTAAATACACTCCATAATCTCTTCCCCTAAAAATACTCTTAATATTAGCAGGTTTATTGCACTTGATATATACTTTTTTTAAAGGTGACTTACTTTTCAAAGTTCTTTTGATGTATTTTTGTCCATTTGTCTGGCAACAGGAATAAAATTGTAATTAAGTTTAGGAATTAACAGGTTAATGAAGAAAAATATTGATATATATTTTATTAGCATTCACAGAAAAATACAAGACTTTGCTTTACTTACTCGAAGGTGTTGTGACTGTTGATTTAACACCAGGAATAGTTACTCCTGTGGCAACAAATCTTGGAATTTTGCATTCAAACAAGTTGTTTGGCACTATATATAGAAATAGTAATAAAGTTAATGCCAGATAAAAGTCTCATAGCTCAAGGAATACTGGAAGAAAAGACTTTTATGTATCACTGAGGGACTAAAATGTAAACAGTTATTTGGCTTGTGGTCATTTTGTCAAATCCAAAATCAGTTTTCCCAAATTTTTGGTCAATTTGCCCACAAAGGGTTACACATTTTTTTTGTAATAGTAGAATGGATGTTGATAATCCAAAATTTTATCTGTCATGTATTTTTTTTGTTAGATAATTAGGATATAGAGTACAAAATTTTATTGATTACTTTCAAGGTTATTCATGGTTTTGCTCCTGTCTGTATAAGTGACCTGATATCTATTAATCATAAAGGCCGGTATAACTTGCGTTCTACAAGTCAGTGCTTGATGCTCAAATTCAGCACTTGCCGGTCTCTAGCTACGCTAGGTGATCCGTCTTTTCATGTTGCTGCATCAAAACTTTGTAATAGTTTACCGAAAGAAACTAGGAACATTTTAAATATAGATAGTTTTAAGAAGGCAATTAAGAAATTTTTATTCACAAAAGTTTTTAATTAATAAATTATATCTAGTATATTTTAAATTATTTAGTCTACGGATAGGTTTCAACTATTTTAAAATTACCGTATTTACCCGCGGATAGGCCGCACCCGCGTATAGGCCGCACCCCAAACTTTCAATGGTTTTCATGGGAAAAAAAGAAAATAGAGAGGTCGAGTACCATGATAAATAGAGCGAAGTTTGAGAATGGAGAATAGAGAACGGTGGTGAAATTTCCTGCAAAGTGACTGGAAAAAGGAAGCACTCTAA
>JAOEHV020178606.1:0-13605 GCA_025447995.2 Isaurus tuberculatus | reverse complement strand
TACATTCTTAGCTGTTTTATGTCATTTTTCACTTTCATGAATTTTATCAGTTGTCGCTAGTTAACCATTAGGTATTTCGAAAAAATCTAATAATATTCTAGAACATTCGAGAATATCTATTCCTCTAATCACTAAAAAGGTTTATAAAACTAGAATTTGGTCAACTAGATTTTAGCAAGATAAAATTCAATATCTTAAAAGATATTGGACGAAAAAAGGGACTTTGTTTTCTTAAGGCGTTGTCCTAAAGAAAGCTCTAATTAGAAATTGTAACTTATCTGATCATGAGTAAACTTTGGAACTCTAGCCAATATTTTGCTATGTAATGGATCTTAGCTGAATCCCGGTGGTTATGTGAAGTTATGAATATTACTATAAGTACGTGAAAACAATTAGTTAATAATTAATGAGCTTATTGCGCACGTATGAGGATCTTGTTGTTAACTTGAATTATTGAGACGAAATCAACTTTGACTGATACTTTATAATATAAAATTTAGCTGAATTGTTACTTAAGTCTTTTTATAAGAGTTTCAACTACTAAACAAAACAGATCTCTTGTGTCAATAATGAAACTTTCTACCAACATTAGAAATTAATCAAAATTCCAAAGGTTGACTGAAGGTTTCTCAAACAACGAATTACATTTTCATGGATTATTAACGACATCTTTTGTTTAGTAGTTGAAACTCTTGTAAAAAGACTCGCTCTGTCTTCCCCATAAGTATGGCAAGTTCTCTTCCTTCGGTATCAAAGCCCTCTCATATGGAAGAACTTAGGTGTCACAATAAGACTAATGCAATAACAACTTTCAAATCCAAACTAATTTTTCAACTGCTCAATAAATATTATTTTTTTCTATTGTTAATCATCCATTATTTGTTTATGTAGATGTAATGTATGTCTAGTGTTGTCTCCTGTAATTTTATTTTGTGTCTGTCTTCTTCTCTTGTCAATCTGTAGGTCTGTCCTCTTCTCTTTTATATATAACTGTAAGAATACACTAGTATCTTTGTGCTTATGCAAGCAAGGTTTTATTGAATCTACCGTTTTACAAGTGAATCATTATATATTAAAAACTAACTACGCATTTTATGTTTCCTGTAGTTGTGTTTGTTCAAAGCCTTATTGATGAGTCCAATAGCTCAGGAAGTTAATATAGTTCTTGTGGTTATGTACATAACTATAGCATATCATCACATCTTTGCCCCTATAAAAATAACTAAAGTAATTGTACTATAATAAACCATAAAATCTAATTAGTCAGTGTTCTAGCATAGCAATTCAAACAGTCCATGAGTTCATTTGCATAGGCGTAGGAAGGTAAATAAGAGTGGTGGGGCAGAATTGACGAGGGAGCGGAGCGACCGAGTGGGGGGAGGGTTTGGGAGGGAGGTGCCAAATGGAGAAAAATTTTAGAAATTAAGACACAAAATTATGGCTCCTGGTGCATTTTGAGACTAAACGAAACGTTTTTAGGGATACAGTGGGGAATAGTGACTAGCTTCAAATACATATACCCTTATTCAGATACATGTATAACAATGAAAGGAACTCTGCTCTTTGGTGGAAAAAATGTTTTGCATATAAAATTAATACCAAATTGACATTAATATTTGTTTCTTATGGTTAAATGTCACACGTGAAACATATAAGAAAACTCAATTATATGATGAAGCCATCAATAACAACTGCTTAGTACAAGTCATTTAATGAACACCTCCAGAGAAAACTGTCACATTAAAAGTCTTAATTTCAAGTCTTTACAGAGCACCAGTCTGAATGTTACATACACTGTGAGTGGTCAGTGTTATTATTCAACCATAAAGCTAATTAGCCCATTGTTCTAAGAAGAATCCAATATCTGCAAATCACTCTGACTCTGACTCTGAAAAAAGTGGTGGGGCAGAGCCCCACCCAAGATCGAAGTGGTGGGGCAAGCGCCCAACCTGCCATCTGGCTCTGCACTCTGCAATCTCGGACTTACTCTCAGGACATCACAGGCGTATGGTTGCGCGTAGCTCCTGCAGTACAGGATCCTCAGCAGATGCATGTTTGATTTGCTGCCATCGCTCGTCACTGACTGGCAGTGATGCTCTGTGATCTATTTGTTCAAGCTCTCGTGTGAACTCGCAGGTGTTAACTTCTGGTATATATGCTCTGCTCAAAGTGTCGGCCAGGAAAATATCCTTTCCTTTCTTCTAAGACACACACAGACTGTACTTCTCTAGTCTCAGCAGCATTCGTTGGAGTCGCTTGGATGCTGAGTTCAGTGGCTTCAAAAAGATGTAATCGAGTGGTTTGTGATCACTTTTCACTTGAAGCATTAGACGGCCGTATACATATGGTTCAAATCTTTCGCAAGCGAAAACAATCGCGAGCAGTTCCTTTTCAATTTGGGCGTATCTTGTTTGGGATGTGTAGGCCACTGGCTGTCCATTCTGCAAAAGCGCAGCACCTAGCCCTGACTGAGACGCGTCACACTGGATGGTAACTTCCTCTTCCAGGCTGTAGTAAGGCAGGACTGGCGTTGTCGCAACTGCTTTCTTTAGCTAATCTAATGCTGTTTGTTGTGCAGTTTCCCAGACCCACTGTACATCATTCTGTACAGATCCCTTAGTGACTTTGTCATACTCGACAGGTGAGGTAGGAACTTGCCAAGATATTGTGCAAGCCCCAGCAGTCTTTGTACTCCTGCTTTGTCTGTCGGTACTGGCATTTCGGTAATGGCTCAAACCTTGGCTGGGTCGACTCGCAGTCATTGGTCGGTTGCAACGTGGCCTATGAATGGCACTTCGTTTTGTCTAAAGGTCAGCTTGTCTGTGTTGAGCTTAACACCGTGTTCTTTGCAGCGGTCTGGAAACGTCATCAGAATTTTGTTGTGGTTGTGGATGGCCTGCTCGAGCGTGTTACCATAACCAACCACAATAAAATCATCAGCCACGACCTCAATACCTGACAGTCCTTCAACTAATTCGTGCATCTTACGCTGAAAAACCTCGCAGCAGAGGAAATCCCGAAAGGTAGGCGTCTCCAGGGGTATCGGCCGAAGGGTGTGTGGAAGGTCGTCAAATATGACGACTGCTCATCCAATGGTACATGCCAGAAGCCGTTACGTACATCAAACTTCGTGAAAACCTTTGCGCCAAGTAGACAGATGAGAATATCTTTGATTGTAGAGAGGAGTTTGAATGGCACGGTTAAGATCCCTAGGGTGCAGACAAATCCTTATTTTCCCATTTTTCTTAGGGACTGTAACCATGGAGCTTATCCAAGGTGTGGGCGTGGTCACGGGTGTAGTATCGGATCTAATGTAAGGTCAATTTTTATGTGGTGCTCACCTGCCAGTTTTCCTACACCATCGGTGGAGACTGCTGGATATTTTGAAATCAAATTTTCCTTGGTGATTGGGCCACTTGTTTTTTTGTTGATGTGCTGTCAAGTAAATAAACCGGTGCACTTCCTGTTTGCGGCTTATTCGGTTCATCATTGTCAGTGAATTTAATTTTCTTCATGCCGACACATGCCTTTCTGCCAAGTAGTATTCGAGCAGCATTGTCACAGCCCACAACGTAGATACTAGCAACGTATCTCACGCCACGAGAAAAGCACGAAATCTTGATAGCTCTATCATGTTTGACTCTGATGAATACCTTACATCGAAACAAATTAGGACCTTTTTTCACGCTTAGTCAAGTAAAGGAGAGTGGCTAATGTCGAGCAAACAGATGACGAAAAGTCAAAAGACGAGGAGGAGGAAGAGGCAAAACTCGAGGAGGGATGACTTGAAGAACTTGCAGAAAACAATTAGTGAAGTCGGTCTTGTTCACCCCATTATGTTTGAATTGCATAATCTCTGCGAACTAGCATCCAACCTCAAACTTTCAAAGTTCTCCATACACATGCTACAGGAGATATGTTTATTTTATGAGCTGGACACTTCTTCTATCAAGGCAAAAAGAAAACAGCCATATATTCAGCTTCATATGGAGCTAATTAATAATTGCAGCTGCAAAAGGTAATTTATACCTATCCCCCCCCCCCCCTCCCACACCAAATGGGCTCCCTGTGTAAGCAGCTCCTGTAACAATGAACTAACGCATATTTTTGATCATGATTCTGTGACGATATCCAGCAACATTAGCGACCCGGTGGACTATTGTCAATTGTTATGTGCTGATGATCTAACAGTTCATTGGAGAAAAATACAAAATTTCCGTCATTTGCTATACTACCCTACCCTAGAAAGTTCTAGTCTATTAATTAGCATAATCCAAAGTCCAGTCGTTTACATTTTCGACATGTTTAACAAACAGAATACGGAATCCTCCATAATGTTTTAAATCATGTTGATATAACAGAAAGCATTAGGACTTTAGAAAAGAGGAGAACCATTCTTCGTTGTTCCAAAAAGGCTTTTAACTAACCGTTTAGTAAGCGACTGGCCGCTGACATATTGAATAGTAATCAGAAGTTGCCCACTGACTGGCCATGAACAAACGTACGAGAGGCTTATAACGCTAATGGAGGTTTCTAAACTAGGTTTTGGCCATAAAAAAGTAAGAAATACAATATCCACTGTTTCTATTGTGATATAAAGGTAAAACAATAAGAATGAGTGAATTTAATTTGCTAGATTTTGTAAGTATGTAAATTAACGCATTTGACCTCAAGTGCTCCAAAATGAAGATTGTGGTGAACCGTCACGCAAAGCAAATTTATTTGCCCAGAGAATGTTTACATCATTTGAAAGCTTGTTCCTTGGACAACTACATCCAGAAAAAATTTTAGATTGGGAGCTTTATCGAATAGCTAAAATCGAGCTTGTTTAGGGGATATCGCCAATGAAGCAGATTCACATGTCTGAAACCTAAAATTACTTGTGTTACAACAAGAAGCTCCTAACTAAGTAGCTTTAACTCGTGCCGTTTTGAGACTGTAATTTGATCACTGCACATGCTCTAGTTTGATTAATAAAACATTAACACAGGACTAAATTAATGTAATCCTGACATCCAAAACATAACTTATACTCCATGAGATGTTAAACTCCTACCCCTAATGACTGAAAGTGTTAACGATGGAACTCCATGCAATGCAAAACTCCCCTTAAAGTCAGAACATGTGTAGTAGTAAAACAACAACCTTAGTTATGACAAGCTCAGACTGCCAAAGAGGATTTTCAGTACAATCAAGCAAATCAATTTGCCTAAACACTACACTTCTAAACATTAAGCTCTAATTCGAAACACATTAAATTAGCTTAACAGAGCCAATTCAACTTGAAATGCCTTAAAAACTTTCTCATTACTTTTTGTTTTTAATTTATTTAACTTCAAGATCCTTAAGTGGCTCCACGTATTTTTCTTTAACTCTCATCCCCACATCTCCCTTATAGTACAATTACCATATAATATTTCAAGTTGTAAAATTACAATAACCTAGAAATCTTTAAAGTTTTTAAATCTTAAAACTAGGAAATTTCTGGCTGGCTTTTCTATCACCCTGCTCAAGTGCCAGCCATATTTTGTATGTTTTTATAAGGCCACAAGGAACAAGGGGGACAGATATTGGGAAATACAGTTTCATAAACTTCTATATAATTCTTGTTTTGCTCTTGTTTCTTGTTTTGCTGTTTAGTAACACCATCGTTATTTTATGTTATTCAAAAAATGTGATAAGTTACCCAGCTGTAAGGTCTATCGCATTTTGCATCATTTTGTGCTTTCTCGGAATGATCAGAATTTCTGCCGCAAAACTGAAAGTAGCTATAGATAAAAACTAGAACACACACAAACACAACTAAACGTTATGGCAATGTATGTATGGCTGCGGACTGTGTATGGCATACACCGAAAAGCGAAAATACTTTCAAAACTACAATACAACTATTACATTGCATTGACTAGTACAAAACCAAGTTGGGCAGATAGCAACGATCGAAGATATATTGACTATTTCATTGTATAAATTATGCACGCAATTGATTATTTTATTGTACAAATTATGCACGCAATGCCTTTCAAAAATAACTGAAATAATACTTGAGGAATAAAATCGTGCTGTGTACGTGCTCTCAAATGTATCTGTAACAAAAAAATAGACCCTCGACATTTACCCTCGACCCTCGACTTAGTACCCTCGACCCTCGACTTGGTACCCTCGACCCTCGACCCTCGACAAAAACCCCAACTCGTAATAAAAAGTACATCAAATTTTCTGAGGTCACGTTTCCGGATATTTAGATGACGTAGAACGGGGTTTTAAGGGTCTTAAGCTGACAAGAATCGACTTTCGCAGTGAGACTAGTCGATAAACTAAACGCAAATTTCGGAGCCATAAATGGCGATTTCAGGGGGCATCATAAAAACGGCATTTTCTCAAAAATAAAAATATATTTTCCTTAAAAAACTATGCAATGCATTTTGTGACATAATAGACAACATTTTGACAGAATTTGGGCGAAATCGACCTTTGAGCCCTCAGGCCGCCTCTTATTCGATTCATGTAGGCATGCCCTGACAAACCCCGTTCTGTTTGATCATTAATATCCACTGAAATAATAATTTTCACCTTAAAAATTACGATACTTTGTCGAAAGTAAAATACAATGAGAACAGAAATATTCACTAATATTTCGAGAGTGACTGAAGACGAACACGAAATCATTTTTTCTTGGTTTCACTTTTACCATAAACTTGAGAATTGGAAAATCACCACTTGTCTGTGCCAAATAGAAATTCTATTCATCAAGATATTATTTTACAATCCTATCGTTTTCATGAAAGACTTCTTTCATGGCCATATGTATGTGGTTATCCTTTCCAAAACTGGTGAAGTAATCAAAATTCTATTCTGACACGAAGAGACGAGCCGATAAAAAATCTACTGTAGTTGTGAAGTGAATTAATATGACTTGTCTAAGGTTCGGCGTAGGCTAGTTCATAAAATTGTTCAACATTCACTGAATTATAACGAATACATACCTTTCTACCGCCATGTTGTCTTGTCTTGTGATTGTCTGCAAGCTAGTCTGACCACAGGAAGCCCAGGCTCTATTTGTTTGCCAAGTCATGATCCCAAGGGAAATATAAAAATATTAGCCTGTGTACATCCGTTCCCACCCCTCCCCCGCTGCGGGGAAAATTCGGGGAGGAAACTCGCAGGGGGGAGGGGTGGGAACGGATGTACACAGGCTATAAAAATATGTACTAAATATCAAACCTTAGCTAGTTTTTGGACGTGAAGTGATTTCAGAAAAATTGATATTAGTTTTTTGGAACTAAATAATGACATTCACTTGTTATCCTTTGAAATTTTCAGAGCAAGATTAAATCAAACTTAAATGCAAAATGATAGGTTTATTCTTTTCAAAACCATATTTTGTTTCAAAATACTTAATATAGTCTTTTTATTGTACTTTTTGATATATCTTTGTATATCAACAAAAGTTTTGCATGGTCAGTTTAAGAAAGTTACATTCGCCAACTTGTCCATATGCGCTTCAGGTTTTTTGCTAGTGAATCATCAGCTTTGCTTTCCATGCTTAGTTACAGAGTTAGGTTTTGATGATAATAATCAAAAGTATGATATTCGAAACATCATGAACATTGCAATTACGACAACATACTACGTATTTTGTAGCAGAAACAAAGAATGGTGCAGTCCAGAACTGATGAACTATTAACATGATAGTATAACCTATATATTTTAAAAATCATATTTTATTTTATTTTACGCTCCGTGCCGGTCATTTCCAACGGCAAAATTTTTCAAATTAACGTTGTCGCTTCTGATTGGGGGTATCATTTTTCTCACACGTGAAATGACGATACGCGGATTGTGGTTGGTTGAAAGCAATGAACGAACGAAAATTTACTGAATAGAAATTCGATGAGTAAATCTCGATATGTATATGATAAAGTAAACTTGTTTATAGAGTTTCGAAAAGTGTATAGAGTGGTTTTAGATCAAGCAATATAAATTTTGAGCTAATAGGTACGCAGGAATAACGCCATTAAGGGATTTAAAAACCATTAAGGCTTTTTGAATGTCACGCTGAGGACTAAAATTTTTCCAATCTAAATTTTGGAACAGCTACGATGCATGTGTGTCGTAGCTTAAGAAAGTTAGAGTTCGCACTGCACGATTTTGAAGATTGTGAAGCTTGTCTGCTAGTTTTATGCTATAGCTTTTATAATTCCCCAAACAACATTGCAATAGTCGAAATGCGGCTGAATCAAGGCTTTGTAGATAAGATCCAATGTTGCTGGGAGAACAAATTGCCTGATTAAGCTAGTGAAAAAACATTTTTTTCTTCAAATAGAGAGTTCAAGGAACATTTGTTTTTTTGTTGAAGTCTCTTATGTATGCATGATATATTAGCTTTTAAAGAAAAAATCTAAATGCGTGATTTGTATCAACACTACAAGTGAATTGAAGGGTCATGCTTCCTGTAGAATAGAAAGGAATCCGGAAAAATTTCTTTCTGGATTTATCGCAGTCGCTGTTGGAATTGTGCTAGTTGGCTTTACCTTTTTGTATTTTTGTAGAACTTTAACTGAACAGTTTAACATTTCATAAATTAGATTTGTAATCTTATCAGATATCAGAGCAATTCACTAAGCTGAAACAAAAGAAGTTCGTGTTTTTTATAATATCCAGGCAAATGAAGTTCAACCTCTAATGATACAGGGCTAAGTAATATAAACACAAACTTCAAAAAGAAAACCAAAGACAAATGCTTTAACTACAGAATACAAAAACTGGATATTGGAACCTAACAAGTTGTATCCAAAAATAGATCCTAAAAAGTTCATTTTGGGAACTTTATCGGCAACGGAAAGAGCTGAATATAATTGTCTCAAATCGCATTTTTCCATGAAGATTACATGTTTTAATTGTTTTATATCTTTTATACATCGTCATTCAGTTTAAATGCGTTTGGAAATAAATCAGTTGCAAAGAAATATACAGTTATTTGAAATTGGCTTTAGATATATGTCTTTGTTAATTCCTTCTTAATATAATATTGCGCCATCTGTTATATTTCAAGTTGCACACTATTTTAAAACGTAACAATAAACTTGGCCCAAAACTTAAAGGTCAAAACCACAAAAAGGGCTCAGGGTCCTTTTTTAACATCAGTTATGTAATTCTACGGTTTTCATTTTCATTTATGTTCACCTTCTTTTTGACTAACTTAATTTACTTGTTTTAAGCTTAGTTTTGCATAATAAGATTTTTCAAACTTTACTCATGCAGGAATCAACAAAAATCCTGACGCCACAAATTGGCTGATGTTCAGGAGCAATTAAATAATTCTAGAAGCAAAATTTTCCCTCTGGTGCGCTTGGTTTCGTGTGTACTTGTGAATTAGCTGTACCGCCTACCAATTTACTAGAATTTAACTTGAAACGTTGTAAAAGTTTGTGCTATTTCTGACCACAGCATTAACGATAAAACAGCAAAATTAGCAAAAATACGTTTGAGTAAATTTCAGGGAGAAAAACAAACAACAATTTGAGAATTTTTTTAGTTTATTTGAAACACATGATGAACCCAAATAGATGGAAATCAAAAGACAGAAAACCTATAAGCACTAGAAGAAACAACGTAAATTGGCGCTTTCTTTTTGCCCTTTTCAGTCTGCCATATCGGTGGGCTAAAGAATGAATCTAATCGGTGTAACTAGACGGAAGATTAAAGCTACTCTGCTTTATTTCTGTTTTGAAAGTCATGGCGTCAGCTCCAGTCAATTGACAAAATTATTTAATCAAGAATGCAATTTTGAAGAACTGTTGTAACGCTCTTTAGAAATTACATGATTCAGAAATGTGGAATTCTGGAAGCAAAAAGTATTTTCGGGGTCAGTCAAACTTGTTTTCAATATCACAAAGTACGGAAATGCGGTTTCCTCCAATTGATTAAATCAACTATTGATGGTGGTCTTTGATAATGCCGTTGCAAAACTTTAAGTAAAAGGTGATAAAAAATGCTTCGATGGTTTCACATATTCTTGCTTGAATGATACTTTAGACTCCGTGAATTTTCCATTGCATTCTCAATAGGTTTTGTTACTCAAAAAAAGAAGTTGAAACTTTGAATCAGGAATAATAATTTGTAACTGTATCATCATACAGTTCGAGCTCAGGCGTCCAAGAAAGAAGGAAACTGTGCTTCGCACACAACAACTATTAAATGATTGTAAAACTGCACTATGTTGTCAAGCTTAGTAAACACAAGTGGTTTGTATATTGTTATCGGAACTCAGTACATCTTTTAAAGTCACAATAAAACCTTTACAGTGCGAGTTAAAGTAACACGAAGTGTTTTTATGCAATAAGAAAAAATCTCGATACGATCTCCACAGTTTAAATGTTTGAAAAGTTTAGTATCCCTTCAAACATGATACCAAAATTTAGAACATACTTGAAGTTGAAACATTCTTTGGCAGTCAGAGTTCACTGACTATTGAGCTGAAACTTGCTTATTTGCTGAATAAATATGTTTTTGGAATGCATGTTTTAATTTTTCAGGGTAAAGCGTACCCCTAAAAATAGGATGCCTAAACTTTCCACAACTGATTTAGGGTCTTGCTAAAAATACGACAATTACGCTCAGAAATTGCAGAACTAGTTTTGAGTCGAAGGTTAACAAGCATAATTCAGAGCATAATACATTTCCTGTGACGTCACTGGACTTCTTTTAATATTTTAGCTGAAATTAAGTACTTGAGAACTGAATTATTCTAAATATTGATAAACTTTTAGGGGCTGAGCCTGTGAATTCAATAAAAACATGTAATTGAGTCTTTCATAGGCTGATTTGCTGCAAATCGGATGGTATGGGCGTAAAACAGCATGAACAATGACTCGCTTTGGATAAAGTCTTCAACATATTCTGATATTTTTCATCAGCACATCTTTCTCTTTTCAACTATATAAAGAATAGAGCTATTTAAGTTTTGCTTGCTGTCAAGAACCGAAAACTATTTAACTTGTTCAGATTATTGACGTGTCAAATTCTTTAGAACTCAAGGACTACGTCATAACCAGAAAAATGAGTCGATATTCCTACCTGCTCTGATCGTGTTTCCTAGCAACAATCAGTATATAAGTCTGAGTAGTGTGTGTTCTCCGGATTTCCTTTTCTATCAGAGTGCGCGATGGAATGCACTTGCTGTAGCTTTCGTGTGCCGTTTGCGCTGCGCATTCCAGCCCCTGTATCTTACCAGACCTACAGATCAGATCATCTACGTACTAAAATTCATTTCCCTGAATCATTGAAACCCATTGCGGTTAACGGCTTTCACAGAGAAGAAAGAGATCACAGCTCAGTGTTGTTTAAAGTACAACATGAAACAAGGCACTTGTACCCAGGAAGTTATCCATTCAAAACACATTTTAGAAGTGGATTGTCTTCCGCTCAGCAGTGCTGCCAGATAGGGTGTCCACCGTCTTTATCTTCTTCCCAAGCTACTCATGAACCACATCTCACATCAAGCTACCCGCGCACATTTTCCGCTCAAAGAGTAGACATCCCATTTCCTGGTAATGAAGGAACCTGCAAAGCTTTAGCTTTTCCGGTTCAAAGAATGACTTCATCTTGTAGCTCTAACGAGAATCCAAGAGTAAACAACACTCACCAAATACTGTTAAATGGTGGTAAGTCTTCTGCGTTTACTAGAACCAGCAACCGTGGAAGGCGATATTCGCGACACCAAAATGCCTGGGGAGGACCAACCTACACCGAGCTCATAACAAAAGCAATCTTATCTGCTCCAGAGTGTAGAATGACCCTAGCTTCTATCTATGAATGGATCTCGGATCATGTTCCTTACTTTGCTGAAAGGAAAGAGTGCAAAACATCCGAGGGGTGGAAGGTAAGTGAAAAACTAAGTTTCAAACAAAAATTTACAATCAATGAAGATAGGAATTAAATGAAGGATAAATGGTTTAGTTAAGTAGTTACGATCTTTTACACCATTGATATTTCTCCCTAATGTTTGCAGGTTTTAATCTCGCTTAAAACTTTTGATCTTCTTCGTATTTCTGAGCTTGTTGCAGTTCATTATCAAAGAAACCGCCTACTTTAACTCATAACCAGTAGTCTAAATTTATGGTGGATACTTTCAACAACTATTTTAATTATCTTAATCTTTGATATACCGTAGGACACAATAAAATTATTCTTCTTCCGGCAAACAATAAACATTAAACAATGGCTTCAGTTAACCATTATAACATTGCGTGACGTTGGTAAAAGTTGAATCCCTATAATCTTTATGTACCTACAATTATTTCGGATTTCAAAGAATAAACAATGCACACAAAAATTTAATTCATTTCGCCTGAAGCTAGTTTTGGTTCGGATAACTTTTCCCATTCAAAGTATACTTTCACCATTCTCATTGTTAAACGCTTTTAACATCAGGTATTTAAAATGATCACTAACAAATCAACGACAAAACAATATAATGTTAAATATAGACTGAGCAGTTGATACAATTTGATTCTTTCAAAAGGAAAGTTTCGTTCCCGCTAGAGAGTTTGACGGAGTTTCCGTTGCAATTTTGGTCAGATTAGTTAACAAATGATTTAATAAAAAACTGTTTGTTAAACATATCAAATGAACATTGTATCAGCTAACTTACGAAAGATATTTTTATTTGCAAGAAGTCATTCAGAAAAAGCTGAGGTTTTTATGCGTGAGAGCAGACTTCAGTGGTTAGTTATCAATATTGCTTCGGCAAATTCAAAACTGTGTTGCTTTTGTCAAAATTTATTCGTTTGTGTGCTTAAGACTTAAGCGCACAAATATCGTTTTAATTGTTCTAAGTTTTAAACAAGTTCCTCTTCCATGCAAAAGAGCACGCATGTCTTGTACAAAACTCCCATATTTTCATTGATGTACGGAACAATGCTGAAGACTATTTAGAGCAAATTATCAGTGTAAAACTTATCGCAAGCTTGGAGCTCGCTAAATATGTTCAAACGTTTTCTGCTATTCATGCAATAAGAAAACTGCGAAAACTTTTCAACTTATTTTAAGTACGAAATCGAAGTGTAAATCTCTCAAAAAAGCTTTGTAATTCAAAAGATGTTTGTGAATTCGTCTATTTGTAAAGTGCACTATCCTTTAACCCAATAATGTTTGTTAATCTTGTAGAATGCCATTCGCCACACTTTGTCTCTCCGCAAGCGATTCATTCGAGTTCCGAAGACAGACGGAGGCGCAACTAGCTGGTACAGTTCCTGGTGGACCGTAAGTGAACAGTACCTCGCAAAACAAGCTATTCTTTCCGGTGAAACTAGCAATAACCCACAGGAGAGAGACTTCGTTTTTTCTAGTTTTCAGCCATTGCAAATAAAAAAAGACAAAAATTCTAGTAAAACGAAATCATTCCAAGAAAGCAGTTCAAAGAATTGATAAAAAAGTCATTATGTCACCTGAATCATTAGTGTGCAACAAATCACTATGAATAAGATATATGCAATCAAAACTTGAGAGTTTATATACGGTTTTTTTGAGAAAAAACTTTTGATTAAAAAACCGGCGAGCAGTAGCTACCCATGGGCAGCGGAACTTGGGTAGGGGTGGGGG
>JAOEHV020178512.1:0-13612 GCA_025447995.2 Isaurus tuberculatus | reverse complement strand
AGAAGTGGAATGATGATGATGAAAACTGGCTCCAAGTTACATGAACTAGACAGAAGTCGAATGATGATGATGAAAACATCTCACCTATTATTACTCCACCTTTCTTCTTGTACTCATTCATCATCTCGTTAATTTCTACATCGTCATCTTCTTCGTCCTCCAGACCCTTGAATACATCCTGCAGGAACAAAAACAATAAAACAACCATGGACATTTGAGATTTTGTTCAAACACTGAAGTATCGACAATCAGACGATAAACAGAAGAGTAACTACTTCAATCTAAAAGTTAAAGTTTGAGAACGAACGTGACCAACAGCTACAAAGCTTATTTGAAACTGAGTTGACTACTTGAATTTAAACATTATATTGAAATTTAAAAATTCTCCTTTCATCTTTCGTTAATCGATTGACATTAAATCAACTGAGGTTTGTTTCATCGTTTATGAGACACTTTTTAGGTAATTAGCGGTAGAAAAAGATATTTTCTCTTTTTTACCGAGGGTAGGAGGTATTGCAGTGGGTTCAAGGTAGATAACGTGTAAACAAAAGAAATATTGTAAATCAATCAGAAGCAATTTCAGCACAGACAAAGTTTTCGTATGAGCGTCGTAGCCAATCGTACAACCTAACCGAGGTAAAACAACAATTCTTTTGGTTTTTATTGGTAGCCGCGGACCGAAGGTACAGTATGTGTAAAATGGCGGAATTTTCAGCGATGAAAATTCATGTGAAAAAATTAAAGTAGCATTTGGATTTCTGTGTCAAACTTTTGTGGCTGACAATCATTTACAAGTTAGTTTGCCAGCCACTGGCTCGTTGCTAGGGGCATTTGTCACGTGTTCAAAAAAGGCTTTTGTCAGAGACTCCATCTTTAGAAGCATTGCCTTTCAACTAACCGATAAATCACCATCGTGGTTTTTGACTCGTTAACTAGTTGTAAAGCTACATTACAAAAGGTAAGTATAGATACAATACCTTTTATAGTTACATTAAAAATAATGATTGATAAACAGTAACTACACAGTGATACAAAAAATTTATACAATAAAAACACTATATATACAATAATAAAACAGCAGAAAAACTAGAAACCGAACCTTGCTAAACCACATTTCTGTTTTGGTTTTGGCATCTTCGTCAGGAATAAAATCTACCAGCAGAGGGTTTTTTTCGCCGTTATGTTCTCTAGAACGGAAAAAAAAAGATAGACTGTTATATTTAAAAGGCATTTAATCGGACATTTCCTACTTTGGCTGGGCTAGTTATTGGCATGGCATCTACCAAAAAAATCACAATCCTAACTGAGATGTTCAACAAGCGACAATCAATCGTGATTTAATCCACTCTAGGTTGAAATGTTTAATCACCGTAAGTAGAGTAGGAAGCTGACGTTACGAGTGTTAAACCTTTGTCAGAGAGACTGTAATTTAGACAACTCTAGGTTGAAATGTTTTTAAATCATTGCCGTAAGTAGAGTATGAAGCTGACATTTCGAGCGTTAGACCTTCGTCGGAGCAACAGTCTCATATCGTCCCTTATTATCAAGCTTTTAAAACCGCGTTCTTCATCCTAAAAAACAGAGAGTGACACAATAAAATTGACCTGCACTCACCAGCTGTGGCTTTATAGCTCGGTTGGTAAGAGTTCTGTAATAGTCCACAGTCGCCATGCGTTCGAATCACATAGAAGCCTGAAATTTTTCGCAATAACCTAAATTACGTATAACATTGTTAATAAATTTAACCGCGGTACAAATTCGATCACAGTAACCGTTGAACCTGAATTGCTCCTTAAAACTGTTGTTTCATAGCTCATTTGGTAAGAGCGCTGAACAGCTATGGCTGAGGTCCTGGGTCCGAACCCCGTTGAAGCCTGGATATTTTTTCTTTTTTAGCTGCTTTAATTTTTAATGTCATTAATTCGTACATAACGCAAAGAACAGTCCCCTTTTCGCTTTTAAATAACAGCGTCATAAACTAAATCACTAAACCACTTACAGTGCCGCGCACGGTACCGTGAACACCCTGACATTTTTTTGACTAGTTGATACTGGCGGGATTTCTAGAATTAGGCGGGAAACCAAATACGACTAAAGCGCCGGACTTTTAAAAGCTCACTTTTGTGAAATATATATATATGCGTTATTGAACAAGCGTGAGGTCAAGATGGCTGGATATTGGCCAAGTTCATTTTTTTCGGTATTATGGACCGAGACAAAGTCGAGGGCCATGAAAATGCAAAAAAAGAACGAGGCTAATATCCAGCCATCTTGACCGAACAAGCTTGTTCAATAAAGGATTTATTATATGGCCAAAGAATTTAACTTTACAACTGAAAATCCCGAGCGGGTAAGATGGGCCTATCTTGCCTGCTCGTGCAACCAATCAGAACACAGAATAAGCTGTTCTTGCCCGCTGAGCGAGCCTGCCATATAATAAACTGAAATATTGATCAAGAAAGTAGTAAATCTTTCCTCCCCGTACTTTACTTTCACCTGGTACGTTGCCATACTCATTGTAATGAATATCACGCTGCGAGATCTACTCCGCCTTACAAGATTATCGACTCTCTGATTGGCCAGTTGCTAACTACCAAGCATCAAACTCGTCAAAAAAAATGTCAAAAAAATGTCTGGTGTTCACGGTACCGCGCGCAGCATTGCAAAAGGTAAATACACTACCTGTAATGTGTGCTTGAATTGTAGTAGTTGAAAGTGACTTCTTCTTCGTTTTCTTCTTCTTCTTCCATTTTATCTTCCTCAAGGTCAGAAGAATCAGATTCTGAGTTTGAATCTTCGTCGGCGATTTCCATATCACTGTCCTCTTCATCTTCATCACTCAGGTCTTCAGCCTCAACATCATCCACTTTGTCGAGCTCCTTTTTACATAAAAAATCATTTTTTAAAATGGTGATGTTTATAAAATTCTTCTTTAAACTTAGAGATCAGCGATTGCTTTAGTTTTCGGAGAAAATCGCTCATCTCCATAGAAAGTTTCGTCGCATTATACTGCTACAAATTCTATAGGGAATTAATGACACTTAAAAAACAAGACGCTCCAAGCTAGATTACGTGATTTAATCAACTCTAGGTCGAAATATTCAATTATTCCCTTGGGTGGAGTTGGAAGCTAACATTTCAAACATTAGCCCTTCTTTAGGGCAATTTGTCTGACACAAAACAAACGCTCGAAACGTCTTCTTACTTTACTTACGGCGATCATTAAACATTTCAACCTGGAGTTGATTAAATCATGTATTCTAGTAACGGGCGCCTTGTTTCTTTCTGTAGCTAGTAAAATAAAAAAGTCATTTTTAAAGAGGAATTTCGTAACCAATCTTGGATACAAAAACGACTATTTTTATTCTGCTACTTTTTAGCTACTTGGAAGGAACAAAGCGAGTGAAAAAGACGGTTTACTTCAAGAAAAGGGCGGATGGAAACCGTGTTTATGTACTCTCATGTAAAACGTTTTTTCGACCAAACAGAGCACATGTACTATTCAAATTATTTCATAACTGAACTCCGTATTGCGGTATATTAATGCAGCCTCACTAGCTGATCGTCCACTCGGTTAGGCAACTCAGCTTTCTCAGCGAACCAGTCTCTGAAGTTTATCTGCGACGGATTAGTGTTCCGTGCAAGGGAGGAGTCAAAGATGCTATAGATCTTAATGCCGGCTATGCTAGGAAAAAGCTTTTATCTTTTTTAGAAGAATAAATACTGTGCTGAAGTTTGGCGTTCGTCCAGGGTCTGTAATTTTACTTTTTAAAGCAGACCGGCAAATGATCACTGAGTTTATTTTTTAGAATTGAATGGAAAAATCAGAAGGCTAACTACATCGTATGTCGTATCTGACACACTGAATGAGGTTTTTATGCCTTTTTCTCCTGACTGCAAAAGGTTTTCAAAGACTTCGAAAGTACCTATAAAATCAACTGAACTAAATTTCGGCCGGTTACATTGCATGCATTAAAACTGTTTTGCAAATTTTTTCTAGAAACCCAATGCAAAGATATTCAAACTACCAAAAGAAATCCCTTGATTGCCATTAGTATGAGATACTGTAAACTTCAGTTGCACTGGCAAGTTTAAAATAGACCTATAGTATCGAAGCTAATCAGAATGTAGTTGAATAGTGCTACTGCAAGAGATAGTTTCAAACGTCCACCTTTTTACTTTTTATGCGCGACAAGGCAAAGATTTCCTTCTCTTCTATTATGTCATTTGTGTCTCCTGGTAAAACCATCTTCAGTTGCATTCGTTCCTTCAATTTCTGTCTCTGAACTTGGGCCTTTTTCTTCTTTCTTTAAATGGAGAAGTTGATTAGGTTTTATGCAAAAGCAACACGTCTACAAACAAACGTGACTAAAAAATTAGAGTAAGCCGCATCATGGGCTTTGCCTTACTTTTTTTTTGAAAAAAAATTTGATTTGATTTTTGTTAGGTTTTGCAAACAAAATAGAAATTCTTTTTTGCAAATTATTAATAAATAAAAATCCATAAAATTACCTTTTCTCTTCTCTGTCTTCTTCTTCTTGCATTGCCTGAACTGTTTTCTGTATAACCTCCTATATACGATCAGCAAAAACAACAAAAGCGTTTGAAACCAAGCCACAAATGTTGAAAAAGTAAGTTCAATAAGGTCATATTATTCAGTCTTGCAAAGGTAAAGTTAGCCATTTACAGTGACTAATCTATTTGCTACTCACAAGCTTTTCAAAGTCATTACCCTCAAGGAACGGGTTTTATGAGTACATGAAATATAAGCCGAGCCTTCACCCTTAACCTACTGTCCACATTCTTAAAAATGTTAACAACGGTATTTCTGTTTAAAATTATCTGACTCTTCATATTTCACAAATATGAACACTATTCCTGACATGCTTTCTACTTTTATGAAGAACAAGCGTCAAACTATCAACGTAAATTTCAATAGGGTTAATATACGATGTTTTATTAAATTTTCGTCTTTATTTCACTATAATTAAATCAAAATTCTATACCAGTACTTGGGTGCTATCTTCTATATATAGCATATTGCTTTACTTGAACTAAAACCACACCGTTAGCTGTGCCATTCTGGCTAGGCTTGAGACCGAAACATCTACTAACAATCTAGCCTGTATAGCTGGCGGTCTTGTGTGAGGACAGAAAAAGTAAAAAATCTGGTTGTCCGAGCAAGTGCAAACGAAGATTCAGGAGAAGATGAAAAAGTTACTAGGCTGGTGGGGGTGGAGAGGGAAGCTGAAAGACCCCTTTCCCCCTCCACCCCCATGTTACTTTTTATTCTCTCCCCAATCTTTTCATTTGTACTTGTTCACACTTGGATTTTCTACTCTTTCCGCCCTCTCAAAAGACCGCCAGCTACACAGGCTACTATCAGTTTCACTGTTATTTACTGGGATAATGCCCACTACCAATTAAATTGTCCTTTGATGATTAGTGATTGCAATTAAATGTTACAACACCCCAAGATATCTATGCTTGTAATCACCATTTTGGATTTCTCGATGTGATTAAACAATGCATTATGATTTTCTAATGTGTTCTTAAATAATCCCTGCAATAAAACTTTTAAAAACATTGAAACAAAAACAGTTTCCAAACCTCCTCATTTTCCTCTTTTGGTTCTTCATTTTTATCACTGTAAGAAAACATTGTAAACTAAAGTTTAAATAAATTAAATATTAAGTCTTTCACCTAGCTATGCTAAAATGTAAGACTGTAAAAATCTGAATGGTTACTCAAAGGTTTAAAGGGGGATAGAACTCCATGATTAAATGTTGTTTCCAAAGACTTCAATCTACTTGAAAATGCAACAAAAACCTTTTAAAACTATATGCTTGGCTCTGGAAACTAGAAATTTGATAACTCTAAAAACTGGTTTAAGAACTATTTCTTTTTTAGAGCTGTTGAATCTTGTTTTGTTTGCCACCTTTAATGCATACCTTTGGCTAATTTTCTAATAAGGACACTGAAACTTATATAAATTATCGGTAATAACAAGATTGTAGCTAGTTTATGTGCAAATTTTAATCCTTCTTGAAGGATAGTTATTCATAATTCATGATCACCTTTTGTCCTTCTTGCTCCCAATGTTTAACTCTTTTCTCACATTCCTCTGCCATGCCAGAAGTGCCCTGTAGGATGCACAGACAAAAAGGGAAAAAATTTATAAACTGAAATCAGGATGGGGCAACCTGAAAAAGAAGGAATGTAGAGGAGGATATGATAAAGAAGAGTAATATATAAGCAATGATGCTTTGTGACATTGCAAATTGAAGCCACAATTGGACTCTATATTAATACAATTTACACCTTAATTTAATGTTTTTGTGTTCTACAGTTTGAACAAAGACAGTGTTAACTCTGTACTGTATTTTCACTTTGTCTTTTGTTTAATTGTGGTTTTTAAAGTTTGTTTACCACTACCATTTTTGTACTATGAACTACAATCATTTACCTTAATTCCTTTCATATAAATTGTTTTGTAAGAGCTTTTTAAACAATACCTAAAGATGTTGTTGAGGTGACATTGAATCGTTGTAATATCTTCGCTTAATTTTTTGTGAAATGTTTACCAAAAGCTTAAGTCATTTTTTAAAAAAAAAAACTCCCATCAACATGAACAGATCAAACTGATTTCAAAAATACTTAATAATACAGGAGATAAAGAATACCTGATGTCTGCCTTTCCTAGAACTTTTATATCCTTCAATGATTCCTTTATTTCTTCTGTTGTTAATGGATGAGCAAGAATTTTCTTATCATCAAAAGTTATCTACAAATTAAAAATATATTCATTTGGTTAATATTGCAGAACTGAAGTGAATGGATGTATCTTCTGGCCAGGTGGGTGGAAGAGTAATTTTATGATGTAGTCAGCTTAGTATGACAAGAAAAAAGATATGTGTGGATGGATAGTAGAGAGAAAGAAAAGCACCAAAGGAAAAAATTAAAGAAGAAATGGAAAAAAAAATTAAAAGGAAGCTGATGAAGGAAGGAAAAAGGGAATGAGGGAAGAATGGAAAAAAGGAAGAAAAGAAAGGAAGCAAAGAAAGAAGGAAGGAAGGAAATGTTTATCCTTAAAATTAAAAAATAAATGAAACTCAGAAAAACTCAAAAACACATACACTGTTGACACTACTCAAAAAATCCAGTGGTTCTTCACTATTTATAAAATCCACCACAGCAGCTGACTTGTGGAGTATGTAGTTGCCATCTTCATATCCCTCAGCTCTTTTCTTTTTCTGAAAAACATTGAAAAAATATGAAATAGTTTTTGTGTTTACATATGGTTACCCTAGTTGGTAAGGTGCCAGTCTATCGAGCGGGAGGCTCGGGTTCGATTCCCGGCGTTAAACCATAGGCCCTTGGAGACCTTCTCGCATGGGTCTTCTTGCCCTTTCAAGGCTCTCCGTCCACTTAAGAGTGGTAAATCTGACAAAAAACATGCTGGTGTTTGGAAGAACACAAGATGAGTGAACAATTCAACCATGATGCAATTAAGCAGCATTTGAATTTCAAATTAAATACTCAGGTCTGATCAAGTCAGTGAAAGCTCTGAACTGTCTAAATATTCTAGACATGTAGGCCAATGTTTATCAAACCAGTGTATGTGGGTCAGATGTGATCTTAAAACTTGCTGGTCAGTCATACAAGTGTACAGAGTAGAAGCTTAAAGAGTAGTAACTCAGTGTACCTCAGGTTGTAATATGCTTGGTTTTCTTTTTCCTTCTGGTTGAACTTCTTTGAATATGTGCTTCCAATCCAAAATCTTTGGGTCTATCTTGTCCGGTGCAATGTATCCCTGTGGATTACCAATAAATAAATACACACACATGAAAACTAATAAAAGTAGCATACAATATAATTAATATGTACTTTTAATACATGCATGTACTACAAGAAACAAAATATGACATCCAGGAATTCTGAAGACACTCAAAGATGAAGACAATGATGAGAGCTTTGATGATAAAGTTGTAACTTATAATAAACTGTATTTGACACCAAATAAGGATTCTGAAGATATTCAAAGATGATGATAACATTATCAATTAATGTTGATGTTCAGGAATGATAAAAATAAATGAAAAAAGTTCTTTGGTTTCAAAAAAACATTGCTATGAAGTGCTCAAGTAAAATTTTCAATATTTTGTGGAAATTTGATAGAATCCTCAAAACTATTTTGCTCAAAATCTCTTTGCTCAATCTCTTTGCTCATTAAAATAAAACTGTCAAGCCAAATTTCCATTATTTGTATATTTCTTTGTTGGTAATGATTTCATAAAGGAACTCCATTCAGAAAATAAGTTAAATTGCTCAGAGAAAGTCTTTGGATCATGACTGAGATCAAGAGATCTCAGCCCATGGTTACACCCAATAGTTACTTTTTTTTAGAGATATATTGGTGGTAGTAGGAAAAAATGATAATCAGGCAAGCCTGACATGATTTTCCTTAAAAACAATTACCACCATGTGCATCAAAAAATACTTTTTCTGTTATAGTTCCCACCTGGCAAACAACAAAAATTTCTGCAGATTCATTTCTGGAGGCCTATAAAAAGTTGAAAGAGAAAGTGTTAAGGAGTGAAAGCTTACAACTGTGCACAATGGTATTAAATGAATAACAAAGATTCTGGTGTGCCACAATTAAGAATCTCATCTTCAACAATTCCCTTCCCATTCCAAAATGGTTTTCACTAGTCTGCTCAATTTAAACAAAGCTTCATAAAGAAGAATTTTTTTTAGAAATTATTGAACTTCTAAGACACAATTTTAACAACCATCTTAACTGTTTATTCTCTGTATATAAGAAAAACCCTAGTCAGAATATTTTGCAAAATGAATATGTATGGTTATCTATCTGAATGTTTTTCATCCACAATTCTTTTTTGGAAGATGCAAACTACATAGTTTTGACATACACATCTCTCTTTGTTTTTTGATTAATTTTATAACCATTATGGGTGGTTTATTAAATTACACTCTTAAGGTCTATTATTGCCTTGTTTTGCACCTGCCTACCAAAACTCATGATTATGTACCTGCATATGTACTAATAATGATTCAAAATGTTAAAAGATATACTACTTATTAGCTGAGAGTGAGGTCATTACAGGGAAATCTCAGACCGAGGCCTTGGTGTAATGACCAATTGATAGCTTGGTCATTACAACAAGACAGAGGTCTGAAATTTCCCTGTAATGACCGAATGTTCAAACGAAGTTAATAAGTTATTTATTATTTGGCCTTTAGTCTATTTTTGGAAGAAAACGAAAAAATACATTGAATGTTCACTCAGCCGAATTGAGTTGTCATGAAAAACAGGCAACAATGATTTCTTTAAAAATGAACAGACAAAAATAAATGTCAAATAAAAAAAATCTCATATCGATACGGTCATTATAAAATGTCATAATGACCAGTCATTACAGGGAAATCTTGCCCTCGAGCTCCCAGCAGCCAATCAGATTGCAGCTGGAAACTATCTATATACTACGGTGTTTTAAAACCTTTTGGCCATTTGTTGAAAATTACTTCTACTCTTCTCTGAATATTCTAATAAAAGAAGACTCTTTTCAGAGCTTTAGTACTTATCCCATGTTACTTCACCTTGAAAATAAAAAAAGTCAATGAAATCTTTTCAAGGGAGAATGATGCAAAACTGTACTATGATCGATATACCTGAGGTTTTGTTGAATGTACTTTTTTGAAGAGCTGCTGAAAGACCCATAACAGGGGCTGATAATCCTTTGAGCGGAAAACCTATAATCAATCATGATAAAAATGTTAATCTGACAGTATTTTTAAAATATAATTACCGTAAATGCTTGAATTAGCGCCAAGGGTGCTTATTTAATTTTCTAAGGAGAGATAAGTGCTTATTACAAATTTTGAGCCTTAGGAGGGGCGCTAATTGAAGCGGGTGCTTATTTGAAGCTGGGTGCTAATTTGAGCATTTATGGTATATATGGTATAACAATTGTTCTGAATGATGGGTTAAAAGTAAATTACCAGTCTTGTAGCTATTTTCAAGAGGAGAAGATGAGAAGCAAAGCAATCAGTTACAGATTAAATAATTTTGTTTTGTTAAAAAAATAATACAGTCAAACTATTTTACCTTAGTAATAAACCATCCACCTTCTCTCAAGAAACCACAGGCAAGTCTCAAAGCTGACAAGGTCAGATGAGCTTTAACCAAACATAAAATTTGAGTTAGCAATTAAATTTTAAAAGTATCAAAGATTAAATTTTCAATATCTGGCTTTAATTTCTAATTATAATTAAGACTTAGGTCATCACTAAACTCTCTGAAAGTAAAGTTCTTTTTCAATAAAAAAGTAAGTGTTAAAATACCTGTAGGTGTTTACAACAACAACAAAATTTTTATTTCCACAATCTTTATAGCATAGTACAAATCAATTTTAATTAATGAATTTAACAGATTAAATGTGGTTAGACACCCAAAATAACTATAAAGAAGCTAATCTAGTCAGGTGCCCAGTCCATTTTTTAAAGTAAATAATTTTATATCAGGAAAATGGATCAAAGATAAAAACAAAAAAACAAAAAAAAACTGAATGTTATAAATAGAAAAACAAAGGGGAAAAAAGCCACATAAAAAAGCAAGTATATTAATTTTATGGTAAACAAAATTTTAAGGCGACCTTAAATATTATTACTGGTGATGTATTTATCAAGAAAATGTTCTTTCATTTATTCCTACAAATGCAATACATACTCCTTGAAATTAGGTAACTAACTCTTAGATAATAATCCTTTTTTTGTAAAAAGAAAAATAATTGTTTCATTTTATATATAGAGAGAAAGAAAATTTTCATTTTGTTATTTTATTACGTTGGAAGGAAACATTTCAAAGTGTTGTCCCACAGGACATATCTAGCGCACCTAAAAACTATTAAGTACATATTAGACAAGTGCAACAGAACAGTGGGTAAAACACATGATTTAATAAACTCTGGGTTGAAATTTTTAATCACTTCTGTAGTGGGAGTAGGAAGCTTGTGTGTAGTATTTAATTCAAGTACAAATTAAAATAAATTTCCTCATCTGCATGGTCTTTCTTGTAAAGACTACTATGTTCTGGCATGAGTTAACCTGAAATGGATTTAGTGCCTTGTAGAGGAGGAGTGAAGGACTCTTATGTGCTTAACAATACAGAAACCAGAGATGAGAATCACTACCTCTGAGCTGCTCAGCTTTTAGCTCTTCCTTGTGTTAATTCAGTTAACAAGATAGAAATATGAGATAAACAGAAACTCCAATGAGCTACTTGGCTTGTAACGTGATTTCGCTTTTAGCTCTACCTTGTGTAAATGCATCTTGCACCCATGCTGAACCCACATTTGGGGCTCCATCATTCAACACACAGTCTGCTTTCCATGTTTGAAGTTCCTTCCTAAGAAGCTTTTCAGAAATGATTGGAAATGAAAACAACATGTTAGAAATATGCCTAAAATTTACTTTTAATTAATACATTATTTAATGCCTAGTTTCTACTTAATTTAATTAATTTGTAGCTGTATGTATTGAACAATTGTTCTGACTGCTTATTTGTTATCTTGCTCTATTATCTTAAAAAATAATTAAATCATTAAAAAGAAAAATGACTTCATTTATGTCTCAGTTGTCTATGACCAAAGGCCTAATCTTGAGTGAGGAAAAACAAACAACTATAGACAAATAGAAAAACTTTAGATCTATCCGAATCTCAGTCCATACATGCAAGACATGACTTCAAACCATTTAAAAACCTTGACTCTCCCAAACCATCCTTTATAGTTTGATATGGCTTTGCATATAATTAAATTTGTTGCAAGATTTCGGGCAAACTTGCATCTACAGTAACATTTTATAAAATTTCAAAACTTACAAAAATTTGTTACAGGTTCCATAGATCTAGTTTAAGTTAATAATAATTTTAATAAAATCTAGTTCTTATACTAGATTTGACAATTATTTTATAAAATCTAGTACTTGTTTCAATCTCGGCTCTAAGAAGTAATGAAGTTTTAAACAACAAAAAACATCATAATACTAAATTTATGTGATTTGAATAGTTACCTGTTTACATTTCTCAGCAGTGATATCAGCTTGTATTGTGATGACATTTCTTATAGGTTTAATGGACACCAAATCAACACCTGAATTATTGGTAAATATTAAGTTGAACAATCGTTGAACTTTGTAAAAAGGTTTTATTATATAAATCTACAATAAAATATTCACAAGTTCTATCAGTTTTGATCCAAAATTTGAGCCAAAGGAAAAAGGTACTCTTATCACCCTTGCTGCAATCAGGTGTACAAGTGAAATGTGATCTGATTGAAAGCATGTAATGGTGTATCTTGCTTTTTCTATAGTTACTGTATAAATCAGTTCATGTGTGACCTCAGAGAAGCACAAAAAAGCTAGATTCAATTATCAAAAGTAGACTTTGAATAATCACAGAACTTTAATTTCATTGACAATATTTCAAGTTTAAAAAAATTTTCAGAAGTTTTCAGGACAAACATGTTGCTTGTGAACATCCAAGGGTAAAAAGGTTACTGTAACATCACATTTAAGAAATAAAATAATTTATCTTTAAAAGTGTTGTAAGTTATAAAAATCCTCACCAACAATAATACTAGACACTGGCATAAACTTTGAAGCAACCTGTAACCTGAAAAAATTAAACATTACCATGACCAAAGTTGTTGTCTTGGAACTGAAAGTGACAATATCTTATTGAAATTGCATAATAATTATATAACCACAAAGATTCTACCTTTATTAGTTACAAACCCAATCACGATCAGCCCAGTCAAAATGTTTTTGAGTAGTAAGCAAGTTGGCTATAGTAATAGCAGGAGACATCAAATCATAAAAGGGGTGGATGCTAGCAGTTAACATGAAACTTAGCAACGTTTTATTTTTTTATAGTTTTATATTTATCTATTAATTCAACTGGATGTCTAATATTCAAAATTTTTTCTTGCTAGCAGTATGTTTTTAATTGCAATAGTAAACATAATCATGATAAAATGGACTACATTGAAATAAAAAACCATAAATACTTTATTAGACTAGTATAATCTGTACTTTACAGTGATGATCAACAACATGGAACATAATTTTATGACAGTAGACAAAACAACCTTGTTGTAATAACTATCAAATTATTTCTTTATACGTGGCCAAATTGCCAGCTGCCGGCACATTTTGACTGGGCTGCACAATATTGTAATAAACCTTTAAGAGGGATAGATTCACCAAGTGAACTTAAAATGATTTACCCTTGACAGCTTTGGCTCCATAGGGTACTTGTTGACTTACTTGTTTTTTTAAATGAACTATTGATTGGCATTAACAAGCAGATAAAAATAATGTGGTTTAATGAAATCTCAGTTAAAATGTTTAATCATTAACAAAAAAAATGAGTATGAAGCTGCTAATTTTTGTGTTGCTAAGGGACAGTGCTCAAACAGTCAGCTTCTTACTTATAGCTTATGCTTGGTGAAGGTTAAGCATTTCAAACTATAGAGTTGATTTAAGCATAAGCTTCATATATAGCACAAATGCAACGAAGTGTGTGAGGTTA
>JAOEHV020178414.1:1309-13613 GCA_025447995.2 Isaurus tuberculatus | reverse complement strand
CAAAAAAAAAAATTTCACCAAACACCCCCAAAATGACCAAAATCCCGACCAAAACCATGGACTAACCCCTTACCAAAGAATTTCGACCAAAAAAAAAATTTCACCAAACACCCACAAAATGACCAAAAATCCGACCAAAACCATGGACTAACCCCTTACCTGAAAAATTCGACGAAAAAAAAAGTTCACACCTCACCTCTAAAATGACCCAAGATCCGACCAAAACCATGGACTAACCCCTTACCTCTAAAATTCGACCAGAAAAAATATTGACTCCTCACCTTCAAAATGACCAAAAATCCGACCAAAACCATGGTCTAACTCCTCACCTCGAAAATCCGACCAAAAATTTTTGTTGTCACCTCTCACTACCAAAATGACCCAAAAAAAGACCAAAACCATGGAGTAACTCCTTACCTCGAAAATCCAACCAAAATTTTTTTTTCACCACTCACCCCCAAAATGACCCAAAATCCGACCAAAACCATGGACTAAGGCCTTACCTCGAAAATCCAACCAAAAACTTTTTTTTCACCTCTCACGCACAAAATGACCCAAAAGCCAACCAAAACCATGGACTAACCCCTTACCTCGAAAATCCAACCAAAAAAAATTTTCACCTCTCACCCCAAAAATGACCAAAAAACCGACCAAAACCATGGACTAACCCCTTACCTCGAAAATCCGACCAAAAAATTTTTTTTCACCTCTCACCCCCAAAATGACCCAAAAACCGACCAAAACCATGGAATAACCCCTTACCTCGAAAATCCAACCAAAAAAAATTTTTCAGCTCTCACCCCAAGAATGACAGAAAAACCGACCAAAACCATGGACTTACCCCTTACCTTGAAAATCCGACTAAAAAATTTTTTTTCACCTCTCACCCCCAAAATGACCCAAAAACCGATCAAAACCATGGAATAACCCCTTACCTCTAAAATCCGACCAGAAAAAATATTGACTCCTCACCTCCAAAATGACCGAAAATCCGACCAAAACCGTGGACTAACCCCTTACCTCAAAAATGCAACCAAAACAAAAATTGACCCCTCAACTCAAAAATGACCCAAAATCCGACCAAAACCATTAAATTACTAGTAACCTGAAAAATGACCCAAAATACGACCAAAGCTATGGACTAACTTTTATGAAAAAGGAAAAATAAATTCCGAAAACTGAAACAAAGTTTAAAAAAATAGGCAGGCCTGGACTGCATGTACCTAGTGGAATTGTAGATGCATACATGCCTTTAATGGAGTTATTTCGCTTAAACTGTGAAACAATATCTCATAGCCAATGTTTAATTATTTATTAAACACAAAAAATTACAATAGAAATAGTGTACACATATTTTTATTAGACCAATATCTAATTCACAGATTAACCCTTGACTACTGACGGCCACTTGCGTAATCTCCCGTTCTTCGATTCCTGTTGCAAAATGGGAGGTCTACGTGTGTTTTTGACCCAAAATCAAAATATATATGCGCAGTACAATTAGAAGTTGATTGATACAGAAAAAAAAATTAGTAGTCAGAATGATTATCTATTTATTTTGTAATTTTTTAGGTAAAGTATGCAGAAATAGCAATACAATTTGCCGTGAAATATATAAACAATTTCACGCTTTCCTACCGTACCATTTTCTGAAAACCGTAAACTATAAAGAGGAGTAAAATTTTAAAATAAACAACTAATATTTTTACAAAAATAAGAATTCCAAACAACCGATGCCATCCTTACTCAAAGAATAGGCTCCATTGTAGCCTGTACTCGTGCAGGTTGCCATAGCAGTCAACCGGAAATTGTCAGCCTTCAGAGATATCAGTGATGCAACCAAAATATTAGAACACTCAGAATATAGACATTTTATTTTTAACTTGTTGTCTAATGAAACTTTAATCCAATACATAAAACCCATTGAAAATCAAGATGAATGTAGACCATCACAAGGCATGGCCGATTACGAGGGCTTTTGCCGCACGCTTTCTCTGGTTTTGATGCTTAACAACAGTTTTCTAGCAAACCAAATTTTTAAGCACTTAGAAAACGAAATATTCCTGTTTAATGTTTAAGTCAATGACTTTTTCTCGCTAACATCACCTTTATATTTTTAGCAATGGTGACATGGTTTTGCAGAACTGTCGCATATGATAATCACCAACTGAGAAGAAAATGGATTATGCCCAACAAGAGGAAAAGCACATATAATTAATGGTGTTTTTAAAAATTATTTTAAAATATTAATATAATAATAATAATAATTAATAATAATAATAGTAATTATTATTATAATTTATTATAATAATAATATTAATGATAATGATAATAATGATAATAAGTTATTCAAAATAATTCAATTTTGAATAAAAGTTATTATATAATTACATCGAAAATTATTCAATAGTTCACAAAAAAATTAACCAATCCATTGCAACATATTTGATTTTTTGTAAATAATTGAAGATATATCGACAGATCTACAGCTATCATCAGTGCAACTTACTGAAAATATTTGTGAAAGGAAAATATAGTTAGATAATGTAGCATATAAAAACATGAGTGTTTAATACTAAATTTCAATTTCATTGAGTACTCTTCCGTAAAACACTTCTGCTAGTATTGCCTCTTCGTTAAGTATTAAGTATATCATACCAGCAAATCAATGCTATAGTTGGTAAGAGTAAAAATTAGTTATATTAATATTTTAATCAAAAACGCATTTGATGGATGTTAAACTATCAACAGATATCAGCCCTCCAGAGACAAAACTTTTGACCTATTCTTGTCGCATATTATGACAATTTGACAATTGCTTGCGAACAAATTTTTTTAATATCACCGAGTTTAAAATGAACAATACAACTGAAACATATACGAGCATCTACCAGCGAGTTTCCACATTAAATTTAAAAAAAAAACTGCTTAAATCAAATCTAAACAAATTACAGTGATATTGATTATGACAATTTCACAATTGCTTGCGAACAAATATTTTTATCAACGAGTTCAAATGAGTAATGCACCTGTCAACGTTAAGCTGCTTGGGGGGGGGGGGGAAGGCCGGGCAAAGGCGGGGGATTTGAACTCCGATCATCTTTTCAGTTCAAATGCCCGACCCCAGGGAAATTAACCATGGTCAAATTAGTGCAAATTCTCCGTTCAGGGATATCAATGTTGTTCAAAGGATGCACATTTTCGATTTCTATCTAGCAAAAAGCATAGGTCTGTCAAAAAAAAAATTAAACATCAAAAAGTTGTAAATAAAACGCTACAAAGCAACAACTTCAAAATGCAACGTCCGTTTAATACAAAAATTGTCACCTGATTTATATTAAAATTATGACAACCACCTAAACTTATACGACTAAACAAGACCGAAAACATGGAAATTCTTGTTATGACTAATGTCCTACATCATTGTGATATTTTACTAACTTACATTTTAAACAGAAAACGATGGCAATAAAATGTTAACCTCTATCTGTAGTAGAGAAATATGCACCAGAATACAAAAGAGACAAAACTTCTTCTATTGAAGTACATCTCAAGCTGGATGGGAAACCTCGATGACCTTTAGTGTTAAAAAATAAAGCAGATTCACTCACCTTCCTTTCGCTCATGGCTTGGTTTGTCTCGTCAGCTTGCGACTTCTACTTGTCATTCTCGGTCATCCAAGATGGCCGATATCCAAGCTGGCGTTGGTAAGTCCCAGTCTACAAACGGTTGAAGTCAAAAGTTCCGACCCCAGGGACTTTGCAAATGATCAAAAGTCCCTATCGCGGTCAGACTTGTTACGTCAAATCCCCAGCCTTTGCACGGCCTCCATCCCCCCCCCCCCCAGCGGCTTAACATGGATAGGTGCATAATACAACTGAAACATATTCGAACACCTACCAGCGACTTTCCAAAAGACCTCAAATTTAAAATAACCGAGTGTTGATGAAATATCGGTCCATAAAAATTCTCGAAAGGAACCCGCCGAACCAGGTTGTCTGAGTTTGTAAAACTCCTGTCGCGATCGACCACGAAATGGAGTCTTTCTCACATTTGCAAACGTGACAACGTTGCTCAAAAACAAAGTTAACGTCGCTTGACATTTCGTAGAAAATCATGGACCCGAAGCAGTAAAAGTATTTAAAAGCACTTTATAGTATTTAACTCATAGGCTGAAAAAAAAATTGCTTCCTTGATGTAGTTGTTTGCTCATGTGAGCAGCCTCAACCACGAATGCGTGGAAATTCGTGACACACACACACAAAAAAAAAAAAAAAGCAAGCCGAATCCTAGACTCGTTGCCTACCAGCACGAGTAATTAAATTGTTTTGAAGATAAGAAAAATATGTCAAATCTGGCGTTTTAATTAGCACGGTCGTCACAAAAACTCTACCGTCTCGCCATGTTGATTTCAAATAACCACTCGCCGATGTTGCAACAATCCAAACCATTATTTTGTTTTTTTTCTTCGTTATGCAAAATTATAGCTGTCGAAAACATAAAGCTAGAACATATCAAGAAATTCCTGGCCCGTACGCAGGGGGGTTTTGCGTTGGGGGCCCCACCCCCCCCCCCAAAAAAAAAAACGGCCGTAAAGGTCCGCAAAAATCCACTCGAATGTAAAAGTAATGAATAGATATATATGTTAGATGCAAAAAGTTCGGCGTTCTAGATTCCGCCATGAGCTCACATTTTCATTAACCCTAGAGTCAGAGATAACAATGCAACATATTTGCTAATGAAAACAATGTGTCCAGCACAAAGAACTTTTTTCTCTTACTTTTCCAAGCCTTTTTAACGAGAGGAAAATGTATTCGAGGGCTGGGCGGGGGAGGGGGTCGGTCCCAAAAAAATTTTGTTCGCACCCCCCCCCAGCTAAATTCCTGCGTACGGGCCTGAAATTCAGATCAAAATTCAACCGTTGAATGCCTTGTATAATAACTGACAAAGCCAAAACCACGTGCAATTTCGATAAGCGGTGAAATTATAAAACGTTCTTGCTGCTTTTAGAAGGCAAATGCTTAATTTTATCTCGGTGATTGTAAATGAAATATTTCGACTTTTTTCTTCATTATTTTCAGTGAGATAGGCACGGCAGTAATCGCTGAGAGCACTAAAAAAGCCCGTTTTTTTAATACCTCTTCTCTTGTAGTAGTTCATTCCCGCAAGTGTTGACAAATAAAGGGCTTGCTCGCTTCTTTTCTTTTGAACAATATTTTAATTTCTTCGTTGATCTTTATCAAGAAAAATAAAATTTAAATATAAACACAAAAACTTTTTAGAGTTTGAACATTAAAATCCAAGATCAATCGACCAATTTGGTTAATAATCTTGACGCTTTCAAACAATGTAGTCATTCAAACTCGTTGTTTATTTTCGCTGTCTTCAGATCCTTTTCAGATTCGTTTTCAGTTCAGGTTAAATACCCTTGTCCACTCAAAGAAAATTATTATAAGTTACGTCTCTTTGATCTTCACTGAAACTAGTCGTTGTCTTCGGTGTTTCATCTTAAAATACCAACATTTTTTTCAACGAAGAGCGCACCACGCACCACTAACATGGTAGTCGGCTGGTTCTCGGTAAGTCGTTGGTGTGCCGATTAATGCCGAGTTGATCTCCAATAACTTCCGAATCACCACCCACCCATGCACGCACCCATCCACCTGCACCACGGCATTGTGCCTTGGGCTCTTCGAGCCACTAGGCACAAAAAGTAACACAAATCAAAAATCTATCAACCCAGCAAACTTAAAGTCCTAAATCACGACGACGGTAACAATTTTGACAATGGGGATATAAAAAGGGAAACACTCCAGTTAAAAAATAGCTGTTTTATTTTTGTTTAGAAATCCTCAAAAAGACGAATACCCGCCGTAAATGCAGTCAAATAGCAGCAATACTTCAAATATCGATTGTAAATATTTTTTTTTCAAACAAAACGTTAAGTGTTTAGATCCTGGATTGTTTGAAAGCATGTTAGGTTGGTAAAACTATCAGACACCCGCAGAAAAAAGCTGATTTCAAGGAATTCAAGTGACCTGCTTTCTTTGAGGCCCTTATAGGACCAGTAAGAAGATTATCATGGATTCTATTTCCGTAATACTGAATTATATGCTTCGGTATTTCACATCTAAAAGATCATTAGTCCATGCTTCACAAATCTATTCATTCTTATCTATAAATTTTTCGTTTTAAACTAAAACGTGTTATTAGTTCCGTGATTTGTGTCAAAAAGATTTTATTCTAAATGATTTGAAAACAGTTAATGTTTCTTAAAATCAGCTTTTTTTCGCAGATGATGTAAAGCCACGCAATGTGCAATAGTTTTGAGGAGGAGCATTAACTTCTAGAAATACGTACTTTAGTTTAAAAAATACGGTACCTTCCCAGTGGAATCTTGTAGAAATATCAACAGAAACAAATATTCAGTTTCTCGCAACAATTGGAACAGTAAATAAGTTTGTATCTAATGCTTCTCCAAAATAATGCACATCTTCTATAAAATTCAAAGATAAAATGTTTCAAGAATTTGTTACATCAAGCACCTGAAGGAGCTCTCGACGACATGACAAAACATTGTTTCTCGTGCAACGCGATACTAGATGATAAAATACCATTATAACACTTGTACAACCAAATGTAATTGTGGCTTCAGCTGACAGTAAAAAAAAATATATTAGCTCTCTTAAAACAAGAGCAAAAAAAATTGAACTTAAAAGAACACCGATCACCACCGCAACGTTTCAACATAATTCAAGTTTGGAAGTTTTTAACTTTGAATAGAGAGTTTAAAAAACTTGGTTCGGTACTTCGTTCCTAAGGACCAATTAAGGCTAATATGAACAGGACTATATTAACTTAGCAAAAAAGGTATTGATTTAACACTTCTGAAACAGTAAAAATGTGCAGAATATGGCATAGTTAGTGATCGAGGTTCTTTTCAATACACTTGTTAATACAAGCAAATACTCAAAGTTCAATCATATAAAATACCGACGCACAAGGTTTTGCTTTTATATAACAAAAGAATAACCTTAAGCCGGTTCACTTGCCAACAAAGTCTTGCTTTAGCAATTTCTTTTTAAAAAAAAATATGTTGCAGCACAAGCCGAAGTTTACAAGTAATATTGTTCCCACCGTGCCTCATCAAACAAAATGGACAACTTCTTCATAGAACTGAAGTATTGTCATCCAGTTTATTGTATACTCGACACGGTCGAAAGCTCTACACCTTGCCAGGCTCGATATTCTTGTCCAATGCCTTGCAAAAAGACCGGAAATTTTCACTTTTTGCTCGGGTCTTATTACAAACGAGACAAGAAAACAAACGAGATTAAACTTTAGGTTACCGCTGATGGAATCAATAACCTGGCTTGTGTCGGTGCATTCTTACAGCTTCTCTGTTAAACCAAAGTAAAGCTGTACCGTGCACGATGATTGTGTAAAAAAGCAGGTTCTTTGTTAAACCAAAGAACTTGTTGATGGGTTGTAAAAAGACGAAGGAAATGCGATCTTGATCTAAATCTAAATCTAAGACACAGCACTCTAAAAGAGATGAAACAACGCGCCACGAAAATGGTCCAAATTTTTGTAAGTCATCAAGTACGAGTTTGTACAAAAATATAAAGTACAATTTGCTGTGTGACGGAATAAAGCACGAAAATTCAGGTGGCGTACAACAAGTACATTGTATACTATGACACGTCTGTTTTTTATACAGTTCAAAGTATTAAAACAACCTTTTGGATTGGCGCAAAGTTTCATCTCCCTTGACAATATACCACAAGACAAGTGACTTGTTTGCATCAGCAGCATCTTGGAGTGGCGTATTGAGAAAATGAAAGGAAAAGAATTACAACAAATCATAAGTGGTTAAGATCTTATTCAGATGCGTACAATTCTTATTGTAAAATAAATGCCGGTTAACACTGATGTTAACTCTTGAACTCTCTCTAAGGTGCTACCTCCGCATTCAGTCACTTGTATCTTCACGCAACAAGAAGGGGTGCATTCACCAAAACGGTACAAAAAATGAATTGAAGTCATACAATCGGTTTATCACAACCTTCAGAAACACAATGTCTTGTGGATCTAATGATAGGGCTGTGATCAAAACTGGCATCAATAAGATTGAATCGTTTTAAACTTCTTGGTATTCATGCTGAGATTTCTTATTTATATACAACTTTAATGTTGTCTTATTACCGAGTCCACAACAGGATGAAAACTCAACTGAAAACTTGGAAAGTTTACTATCATCCGCAATAGGCCCTTTGCAGTTAGAGGTCACGTGACCACCACCTTCTTAAATTAATTAGTTACGACAAAATGATTTTCAGAAATGGAAAGCCTTGCTCTCCAGTCATACAAATCCTTAGAAAATGTCCTATTTTCCGTTGCTTACCATTTTTTATATCTTTAAAATCAATAGTTGAAACTTTGCCACTTTATTAATGTCAATCTGGTCTTTCCATTTCTGGATTCAGTTTTGTCACAGCTAATTGATTTAAGGTACCTATGGTCACGTGACCCCCAACTGCAAAGAGCCTATTAGAGTTGGTGTTTCCATTTTTGTTGCGTAAGATTTTTGCGTGTAAAACACGTACACTAATAACAAGACTCTCAAAACACGTACCAGCGTATTAACAAACACGTACACACTTACGAACGGAAACCTATGTAATAAAAACTAATATGACGTCTTAAATGTTTGACGCTCCACTGCTCTTAAACAATGATGTGCCTGATGTACTTGGCTGCTCCGGATCTTCGGAATCATCAGAAGCGCTTGATGCACTACAGTCAGGGATGAAAAAAAAATTAACGAATAATTACTAATTTCTGAATGTCATATAGTTGCTGCATAACTCATACTTTTTAGTTGCCATATAGTCGACTTACAAACACTTTTTAATCGTTTTCTTTTAAAAACTATTTAGGGCGCGTTCGATTGACCCTATTCCGGAAGAAGAATATATTCCGGATTATTCCAGAATAGTCATTCCCAGCTTAAGTCAATAAAACGAGTATTCTTTTTGTGGAATATTGGCCCACGATAATTCACATTTTGAAAGAGTTCTTTCATCTCCTCGTATAAGGAAATTAACTCAAGGGTTTCTTGAGGACTCCAAGAGAGAGTCCACCTGGCCGCCATGTTTGTTTGTTGCTCAAAAAGCGCGCAATGTTTGACGAGTGACGTCATTATTCCGGTTAAATCTGCCCCAGGGAGCAGAATGCTTGGAATATATTCCTGTTATTCCGAATAAGAATAGCTACTCAATCGAACGGACGTTCGGGGTATTCCAACTCTATTCTTATTCCGGTTAGGATCATTTTTTGCAAATTTTAGGACCATTTCGACATATACACTTCTAGGTTTTAGGAACTTATCAACAGGTGCCTTGGGGCTACTGAAGAGTTATTCCGATGCCGTTTGTCAATGAATTAATATATTAATTCTATAATCATAAGCAACTGTGTTGGACGGTGATAAAAGGTTTCCATTTTATGAGCGTCTCAGTGTTTCTGGGGGTTTTTTTTATCCAAAATTTCAAGAAATAACATACTTACTGATACAGTTGCGTTTGCAATCTACTGTTATCAGAGCTGTTTTTTGAGGACCTTTTAGGACCTCCACGGATTTTTTAGGGCATTAAAGGCCTAAAAATTGTTTTTTTTGAAATTTTAGGTCTTTTTAGGTTTTTTTTATGACCGTACGGACCCTGCAATTAGGATCGAAATACCCTGTAACATCTTACAATACGGTATTTGTAATACTTTAACATACACATGAGGTTAACATTTTCCTTAATAATGAGAAATTTTCTGCTTACTCACTGGCTGAACCCCTCCAGGGCCACCACCTCAAACTTCTCCATCAACTGATCATACATAACCATCAAGATGTCGTACACGTGTTTGTTTGTTATCTGAAATCAAGCCAAAATACAATTACCAAGTGAAGTGTGCAGACCTGTCAACTTTTGAGAATAAAAATGCGTGAAAGATTTCACTGGATATATTGTGAACGCCAGTCGCCGAGCTGAAAGTTTTGAAAATTACATTCCCCAGAATGGCTAAAAATGCCTTTTTCACAGTTTGCCGTACTCGTCCGCCAAAGGACTGATAGCGTCATGTTTAATTTCACGAAAATGTTACACGAGAACACAAATTTTGCCCCAGTTAGTCGCGGAACTAGTAGCGTGGAAGCGAGGCTAGTCAGTCCTCTGATTCTTTGTTTTGATTACGCGTCCTTTTGGAAAATATTTGATTATTTTGGAAAATGCGTGAAAATGACCGATAAATGTTGAGGCGTGCGTGATCCGTGATTTAAAAAAATGCATGAAAAACACGCAAAAAGCGTGAAGGTTGGAAGGTCTGAGTGTGTCTCCAAAACCAAGCTTTAAGTGCTTTTATTCCCTTCCTTAGTGAAAGGCCTTTTGATGTACGATTATCTACGAAATACCTATACTACATCCTGCCTTTGGAAAATTGTTGTCTTCATGACGAACAGAACATTGACGTACACTATTTTGTAACATACTAGCCGTCCTTGCTTTGAACATCGTTAATTTTTTTATCAATAACTATATATTAAAAAGGATGTAACATAGGCACCAAGAGATAAAAATTCGTAAAATTAAGTTGAAGCTACGATAGCGTGGAAAGCGATGGAAGTAAAAGAAGTGGAAGGTGTGAAAACATACTCAAAACTGTGAAGGGCTTGATAACGGTTTTAATTACGTTGTTTATTCCCATCCTCTTGGCTGCGAGAACACCTAGTTTCTCATCAGTTTTGCATACAACTTTATTTAGTGCATAAAAAAAATAAATTTTAACGGCAACATTCTCCAAACAAAAATTATAAAAATAGAAAAAAATTGAGCAGTAAACTCACAGGAGGCAAATAGTACTCTTCTTGAGATTTTGAATCCCTTTGTCGTCGTTTGGGATGTCCTTTCTGACCTGTTATTTTAAAATTTATTAAGTTAAGCAATAGCAATTAGGAACAGATAACTTACTCAAGGAAATGTAAAAACGACCATAATAAAATGGTCAAAGACTTAGTACGATTTAATTAATGCGGTTTGTTTGGATATATGTTTAAGTGTTTTTAATTAACGCAGTCCGATGCTCAAATTTTATAATTTTGCTTCAAGTCTTAACCCACTGAACTTTAAAACCTTTTTTGTTAGCTCTGAAAAACTGTGAAATTGAAGAACGTTAAAATTACTGTAGGCATTGGATCCACAACTTACCACGTTTTGATCGCTTTCCTGACTGGGTTGAGCTTGGCTCTCCCCCTGCTGCTTTCTCATCAGACTTCCGATCTCTTCCTGGGCATGCACAGACTCTGATTTCAACTACCCGTCTACCAAGTGTCTGTCCGTCCCTTTCTAAGGTGAAGATTATCTCCACAGGCCTTCTGCTGGGCCCTGAGGCACAGCTAGAAAAACACATAAAGGCAAACATCTCTGTAACAAACTCGGTTCCAACTTGCGGTCCTTGGTAAGGAATGGTTACTGAATGGCGATATGTGTCAGGACATGTCTGGTACTTGGCCTGGTTATTATTGGATCTGATAAAATGGCTGTTGGGTGTTGATCCTGTAGAAATACAACATGAAACCATTTCTTTTGAGTTAAAAGTCTTTCAAAAACTATCTTTATCTTAACCGTGTAATTCAACACTAATACAGACGTCTGGCCATGGGCTGCTTCATCAAATCAATTAAAGAACATCCGACCTGAAGCTGTAGCTTCAACGCTGAGTTTCAATTTCCATTTTCGTTTCTATTGTTAAACCTACTACATGGACTACGTGGGCTTTTAAGGTTCACAATACAACTGTATACTGTACAAGATTCAATACTAGGGGGTTTTCGATAGTCTATAGAAGTTCACATATATTTTAAACATTAACCCTTTTATCCCCAGAAAATTTATCAACATCTAACTTCTCCTGACATAACTGAAACAAAATAGTATAATTCGTAATGAGAAACTTGGAATTGATCAAGTGGAATAACCTGTGGAAGTTGAAAAGCAAAATTCTCCCAAACTACTTCTATAGAAAGTATGGCACTCAGTTGGGAGAATTTGCCAACACGCCATTTGTCGTGTTTGGGGCTTAAAGGGTTAAGACATGCCCTCAGTGAAACAGACAGACCACAACACCACGATCACTATCCTGCTCTTTTTCGACAAGTGAGTGGGTTATTTTAAACATTAAGACATGCCCTCAGTGAAACAGACAGACCACAACACCACGATCACTATCCTGCTCTTTTTCGACAAGTGAGTGG